>JAJMZS010000801.1:0-10359 GCA_023807205.1 Isotricha prostoma | reverse complement strand
AAATATATATAATTTAATATATTATCTTTTTTATTTATTAATAAATATTCTATTTAAAATAATTTACATTGATAATATTTATATAATATTTTAAAATATTATGAACTAATGATTAAATGATTTAATTTTCTTTGATTAATTTAAAGAATTTTCTTCAAAGCATTTTTATATTAATAACAATAATTATTTAAATAAATTAATGAAAATCTAAATAATATTGCATAAATCATATTAAACAAACAAAAAAATATATTATAGAAAATAACCTTTTTATAAATTAATAATTTTTATTTTATAAATTATAATAATGTCTAATAATTATCCAGCTCCATTGAATGAGTTAAATCAAGATAATATTATGAGATGTCCTCAATGTTATTTAATATGTTCAATAGATTATAAAAA
Source organism: Isotricha prostoma (assembly GCA_023807205.1). Classification (NCBI taxonomy): domain Eukaryota; phylum Ciliophora; class Litostomatea; order Vestibuliferida; family Isotrichidae; genus Isotricha; species Isotricha prostoma. The sequence continues at coordinate 9,954 of JAJMZS010000801.1, read as the reverse complement.
AGATGACTTCTCTAAAATAAATTATAAATGTGAAAATGGGCATTATGGAACTGAATCATTAAAAGATTTTTTTATAAAAAGTAAAATTCATCAACTATCAGAAATTGATTGTAACGAATGTAGAATAATTAGACAAAATAATAATGATAATAAAATATTTCAATTTTGTACTGAATGCTTATATTTTATATGTCCTGATTGTGCATATTTTCATTCATCTCATAAATTAATAAATGTCACTAAATTTGATTCAATTTGTAAAATCCATTGTTATAATATTAAATATTATTGTGATAATTGTAAAAAAAATATTTGTGAATATTGTAAATATAGTCATCTTAATCATAATATAATAGATTTAAGTGATTATTTTTTATCAGAAAATCATAAGAATAAGATAAAATCCAGGATTAATGAAATACAAAATTTATTACAAAAAATGGAAGAAATGAAAGATTCATTAATAAAAGAATTTAATAATTTTATAGATGATACTCATTATAAAATTCAGTTTTTAAATGATTTATTATATTCATATGACTATTATGAAAGATATCACAATTTAAATTATTATTCAATAAAAAATTTAAAAAATTTCTCAAGTAATTATATTGATTTTCAAATTGATTTATTTAAATCTCTAAATAATGAAGGAAATAAATTATTAATATATATTCAGAAAAAAAGTAATGAATATTTTAATCATTTAAAATCTTGTTCTAAAATAATAATCAAACATAAATTTTTAGTTAATCAAATTGATATATTAAAAGATGGGAAATTAATATCATGTTCTGAAGATTCAATTAAAATATTTAGAAAAGATTCATTTGATTTAGCTTATTCAATAAAACAAAAAGACGAAAGTTTTGAATCATTTTCTCTACTTACAAATAATAAATTAATAGCATGTTTCAAAAATGGAAAAATAAAAATAATAAGTATAAAAGGAAATACATATGATATAGATCAAGAAATAAATGCACATAATGACATAGTATCAGAAGTAATAAAATTACCTAGTTCACTTTCATTTATTTCAGTATCATATGATAAACAAATGAAATTATGGGAAAGTACATATAATAGTTATTTTGAAGTTCAAAGTATAGAATTTCAAGGGTATAATACTTTTTGTAATATATTTAAACTTCCTAATTCAAAATTTGTTACTTTATCTCATAGAGATGAACAATTAAAATTTTGGAAAATGAATCCTGATTTTAAAATTGTTTACATTACTAATATTAATTATATTAAATGTAATCCAACACATCAAAATATGTGTTTAATTACTCCTCAAATTTTATGTGTTGTAGGAAAAGGATTTCAATTATTTGATATAAATTTATGTCAATTAATAAATAAAATAGGAGAAAAAGATATTTATTCAATTTATTTAAGAGAAAATGGTTATTTTTTATGTGGTTTAACAGAAAATAATATTAATTCAATTATTGAATATAGTTATGAAAGTGGTAGAATGTTTCAAATTAATGAAAGAGAAGATGCACATAAAGATAAAATAGTTTCTATAAAAGAAATTTCTAATAGTTCAATTATATCTGGTGGTGATTGTATAAAAATTTGGAATTAAAAATATGAAATTAAAATAAAATTTACATTAATCATTATTTATTAATAAAAAAGAATATTTACAATATATTTTTTTAATTATTTTCAATTTAATTTTCATTTTGATTTAAACTTAATTCTTTTTTTATAAAATTATAAAATTCATTATCAATTTGAGAAGGATTTTTATTTTCATATTCACTTCCTCTATAATTTTTAACAATATCAATAAATTTTAATAAGAAAACTTCAGCAATTTTTACAGTTAAAAAATCAATAATAAACTGAGGAATAAATTTTAATTTTGGATTAACATCAGCCAATCCTCTAATATGAATTTTATTTTGATTAATTTGTTTCATTTCTAAACCAAAAATTGGCATATCACCTCTTACAAATTTACTATTTTTTTTCATATTAAATTCATTTTCAAAACAATTTGAATTCTCATTTATACTTCTACTTAATAAAAGTACTGTTCCATTTTCTTTTATTCTATTTATTCCAAAACCATAAACTAAAAAATCTCTATTTGTTATTATTGGAATATCTAAAACGAAATATGCACATTTTTTTGCCTTTCCAGGTTGACTTAAATTTTCACTTATGTTTGTATATGGACACCATTTTTTGTAATTTTCTATTTCGTAAATTATTGATATTAAATCTATTATATTTACTTCTATATCAGTTTCAAATTTTAATATTACGTTGTTTTCATATTTTCTTGTTGAGGAATTTATTTTACTTCCTTCTATTTTTGTGTATGTTTCTTTGTCATTTAGTTCTTTTAAAAAAAAGTTTATTGTTGATTCTTCATATTCTAAAAATTGTTTGTTTTTTATTTTGTAAATTTCATTTTTTAATTCTTGGGATGATGATATTAATGAATAAAATTTAAATAATTCTTCATTTTCATAATAAGATAAACAAGTAGAAAGTTCTTTATTTTCATTTAAATTATTTTCCTGTTTCATATAAAATATTAAAATAAAAATAAATAAATAATAATATAAAAATTAAAAATATTTCATTTATCCATTATGTCATACATGACTATAATAAAATAATATAAAAAATAGAAAAAAAAAATCCAAACAATTAAAAAAAAATAAAAAAAAATAATATATAAATAATATATAACATATACAAATAATAATAAAAATCGAAAAAAAAAAAATGGCATTAGTATTAGAAGAAAATCAATTAAATAATCCAGACAACATAGAAACAGTAAACAAAATAGTAGAAAATAATTTAGAAATAAACAATCCAGAATCTCCATTAACAAGTAAAATAAATTATATAAATAAAAAAAAATAGACAATCAAAAAGTTTTTGTAGATAAAGCCGGTATTCCACATAATGAAAAATTATTTGAATTTTTTGGTGAAAAATTATCCTTTTCGGAAGATCCAATGGCAACATTAGAAAAATGTAAAGAAGCAGAAATTATAGAAAAAATAAACGGTTGTCGAATTTGTTGTGATTGTTCATCAGAAAATGAATATAATATATTTGTAAAAGAAGATGGAACAAAAAAATTTTTATTATCATGTAGAGAAAAATGTAATTCAACAAATAAATTTTTTTGTGCAAAACCAAGAAGAGAAATTCATATGTATGTAAATCATTTTAAATCTTTTTCAGAAACAACAACAAAATCAGATAAATCAAATTTTCTTTATTTATGGAAACCATATAAATGTCCATTTTTTAATTATAATAGACCATTATTAGAAATATATTTAAAAGGAAAAAAATATGGTAAAATTGTAGAACCACATACTTTTTGTTGTGATCCAGTTTTTGAAATTTATAATAGTAAAGATGAATTAAAATATAAATTTTATAATAATTGTTGTCAAACTGGTTTTATTTTTTCTAATTTGAGATGTGGACAATGTTGTGATGTTGATATTCCTATTTATATTGGAATGGAAAAAGAATTTTCTAATAATAATATTGGAATTATTAAAAAATTTAATGATGATAATTATAATGGAATTACTACTAATACTTCTTCTTATAAAATTAAATTTCCTGATGATGCTACTTCTGAAGATAAGATTTTATTACTTATGGGTGTTATTTTGATGGATTATCGTTATTATGGTATTTAAATAGAGTTTTATTTTTTTTTTATTTTTTTTTGATTCTTTTTGTTTGTTTTTTTTTTTTGGTTTTTAATTTTTAAGATAATTATTAATTTTATAAAAACAATTTTTAGATATTTATTTTTTAAAATATAACTTATAATTTATTTTTAATTAATTAATAAATAACATAAATTTAAATTATTTTAAATTATTTTTTATAATTGATAAAAAACATATTTAAGAATATAATACAAAAATATAATTCAACTTAAAAAATGAATGTTATAATAGAAAATAATCAGAATAATTACAATAACCAAAATAATATAAATTATATAAATAACCCAAATTATATTTATCAAAACTCTCCATATAACCAAAATTATGAAATAAACAAACAACAACAAGAATATAATGAATTAGCATTATTAAATAACAATAATAACAAATTAAATATTAATATAGATAATCCATATCAAAATACCAAATTAGATATAAATTCAAATAAAGAAATTTATAAAGATCAATTAGGAATTGAACACGATGAAAACATTTTTGAATATTATGATGAAAAAATGACTTATTCACAAGATCCAATAATTTCATTAGAAAATTCACAAAGTGCACAAATAGTAGAAAGAGTAAATGGTTGTAAATTACTTTTTGATTGTTCGACAGAAAATGAATATCATATTTTTATAAATGAAAATAACACTAAAAAATTTTTATTTGCATGTTATGAAGATTCACCTTTTTGTATGAGATTAATTTGTTCAAAATCAAAAAGAGATTTTTTAATGGATGTTAAACATTTTAAAAAATATTCTGAATTTGATAATAAAACAAATATTAAAAATTATTTTGATATAATTAAACCTTTAAAATGTCCTTGTTCAAAATATTGTAGACCAATATTAGAAATTTATTCTAATTCAAAAAAATTTGGTTATATTTTTGAACCAAATACTTTTTGTTGTGATCCAGTTTTTGAAATTTATAATAGTAAAGATGAATTAAGATATAAATTTTATAATGATTGTTGTCAAACTGGTTTTATTTTTTCTAATTTGAGATGTGGACAATGTTGTGAAGTTTTTATTCCTATTTATAAAGGAAATGAAAAAGAATTTACAAATAATAATATAGGAGATGTACAAAAAGTTATTGATGAAAATTGTTCTGGGATTATTGCAAAAACTTCTGTTTTTGATATTAATTTTCCTAAAGATGCTACTGCTGAAGATAAATTATTATTATTAATGGGAGTTATTTTAATGGATTATAGATATTATGGTACTTAAATTTAGTTTTTTTTTTGATATTTAAATTGTATTAATAATTTTTATTTTAATAATTTAGTATATAAAAAATGATATTTTAAAAAAAGAAAAAAAAAATGAAAATATTTATATTTTTTCTTTTCATTTCATTATTTTTTTCATCAAATTCATATTTCACAATGCCATTTTATACAGAAAAAATATCAGATAATACAACAGAAGAAAATTTTATATTAAATTATATGAACACAGGATTATACTCAAAAATAAAAATAGGTTCAAATTCTCAAGAATTACCAGTTTTAATAAATTTAATATCTTATGAATCATATATAATAAATTCAACAGTAAATTATAATGGACCAAAATATAACATTAAAGAATCATCATCATATATAGAAGGAAAAAGATTAAATTTCTTTATGAATGATATAATAAAATATGGAAGTAAATCTTATGATTTATTTGATTTAGGAGAAATAAAAATTCAAAATTTTACTTTTACATTAGCTTCATCATTTCAAAATAATAGTTTAATAAGAGAAGGAGGACAAATTGGTTTAGGTGTAATTAATTTACATACTTCAGGAGATGATTCTTTTATAAGACAATTAAATGATTTAAAAATTATTAAACATTATCCTTTTTCAATAACTTATACAAAAGAAGATGAAGGAAATTTAATTTTTGGAGAATATTTACATGATATTAAAAATTATCAATATAATAAAGAAGATATGATGACTATTCAACTTGTTGATATTGATAATGAATTTTTTTGGACTGTGTCATCTAAATTTAAAGTTGATAATAACACTATGGATTTTTATCAAGGTTTTATTATTAATTCTCAATATGGATTTAATTTTGCTTATTCTGAATATAGTACTTATATTTCACCTTTTTTAAAAGATAAAATTTCTGATGGAAAATGTAAAGAAAAAGGAATTTATATTGAAGGAATTTTTCCTGATTTATTTAATGAACAAAATTATTATTATTATGTTTGTGATGAAGATGTTGATTTAAAAAATTTTCCTAGTTTAATTGTTGAAATTGAAGGAAATAAATTTCAAATTGAATTTACTTATAAAGATTTATGGGTTAAATTTAAAGGAAAAAATTATTTGAATGTACTATTGAATAATTATATTGAAGCTAGTTCAGGGTTTTATTTTTCATTTGGAAGAATGTTTTTAAAAAAATATGATTTAACTTTTGATACTGAAAGAAGAATTATTGGAATTTATAATAAAAAAAAAATTACAAAAACAAATTGGAAATTGTTAACTATTGTAGTGTTTATAATTTTGATTGTTATTTTATTTTTTTTATTTAGATTTATTTTTAGATATTACCAAATGAAAAATAGTAAAAAAACTGCACATGAATTAACTGAAGATGGTTTTTATCAATTAAGTGATTAACAAAATAAATAAAATATTTAAATTTAAAATATTATTTAATAATAAATAAATAAATGTTAAAATTCAAATAATTATTTAAAATATTAAATTATATATCTGATTCAAAAATTAATTTTTTACAAGTTACACAAAAAGATATATATTCTTTATGATGAAATTAATTATATTTGGAGATTTTGTATTTGCTCAATTTAATTTTCATATATATTGATTTTTTATTTCAAATTTTCTTATATGTTATTTTCATTTTTTTCATTATTTATTTTTTCTTAATTGGCTTACAATTTTTAAACAGGGTTATTGTGAAAAATTAATTATTTTAAATTAAATAATAATAAAATTATAATATATAAATTAATAAACATTATTAACTAATATTAGAAAATAAATAAATAAATATATAAATTAAAAATATAAATTAAAAAATACTTAATTAACATTTAAATTTTTTTAATATATTTATTCAAAAATAATATTTTTTTGAAAAATGAAAATAATATTATTATAACATAATTTGAATAAATAATAAAATAAACAAAAACAAATTTTACAAAATCAATTCTAATATTATTAATATTAATTTTTTTCTTGATTATCAATAGTTCTTGTTTTTAAAGATTTTAAAATTTCAATTTTTGCTTGAATACTTCCAACAAACAAATTAGTAATTTCATTTCTCATTCCAGGATATTTTCTGGCATTATCATCAATAGTAAGAAACTTATATTTAAAACTTGCTTCTTTTTGCATTTTATCAGCTTGAACTTTAACATCATAAATATTATCAAATAAATTTCTATTATTTTTACTATTTAATAACATTTTTTCCCATTGTGTACTATTATCAACTGATTGACTTAATTTTTGATTTCTTAATTCTCTTTTTTCTCTTATTTCAGTTAAATAATTTTTTTGCATATTTTCTTCTATTTTAGGAATTGTTATTACTCTATTTCTTGACATTATATTATTATTACTTTTGTGATAATCCATATTTTCATTTAAAATTACTTTTTTTTTTAATCTTAATTTTGGTACTTTATATTTTTGTGATGATTTTTGTATATCACTTTTTAATCTTCTTATTTTTTCATATCTATTTTCACCATTTAAATTACTTATTATTTCTTCTCTTTCTCTTTTTAATTTTTCATCTATTTTCTTTGGAAAAAAATATTTTTTTACTTCTTTATCAAATTGTTTTCTTTGTTGTTTTTGTTTATTAATTTCAAGTATTCTATTTTCTTCTTTATTTAAATATTCTTTTTCATTTTGTAAATTATATTCATAAAATTTAGAATGATATTTAGGTAATAATTCTTTTCTTTCTTTATATAATTCATTTAATTGAATTTTTTTTTTTTCTAATTCTGCCATTGTTCTTTTTTCACTTTCAATAACTTGTTTTGAAAAAGCTTCTAATTCTTTAATATTAATAGGTTTATAATATTGTTTTCTTTTAGCAAGTTCTAATGAAATTAATGCTTCTTCATTTTCTTTTCTTATAATTTCTTTTTCATCTGCAGTAATATAATTTTTATCTTTTTCACTTGGTGCACCATTTATATAAGGTTTAGATTTATCCATTATTTTCATATTTTTTTCTTTTATTTTATCTTCTAATTCTTTTTGACTTTTTATAAATTCTTTTTTTTTCATTTCTTTCTCATGTTCTTTTATTAATAATTCATCTTTATATTTTTTCTCATTTTCTGCATCTTTTTTTAATTTTTTTTCTATGAATTCTTTTCTATTTTTTGCTACTTCTTTTGATATTGTAGTCATTGCTTTTGAAAATTTTTCTTTATCAGTTTCAAAATTATCTAAAAAATTTTTTATTAAAGCAGCTTTTGATTTATTTCTTGTTTCACTTTCAACAATTGTATTTATTTGAGTATTTATATCATTTAATTTTGAAATTAAAATTCCTTTTTCTCTTTTTATTTTTTTTAATTTTTCTTTATGTAAAATTACATTTGAATCACTTGGAATAAACATATATGATTCATTTTCTAATTTTAATTGAGCTTTATTTAATTCATTTATATTTGCTTGTAAATGATTTGATTGTAAAGTTAATTTATTTAAAGTTTTATTTGTTTTTTGATTTGATATTTTATGAAATATTTTATTTTTATTTCTTTTAATTTTATTTAATGATATTTCACTTAATTTTAAATCAATTTCATCAATTAATTTATTTTCTACTTTTATTTCATTTTTTATTTGTGATAAAGTATCATTTAAACTTTTTTTCATATCTCGAGATGTATTTAATATAATTGGACTTACATCTATTTTTTCATTAAATTTATCTTCTAAATTATCTACTATTATATTTAATGTTGATGGTTTTTTTTCATTTTTTATACTTGATTCTTTCTTTTTATTTGAAATTGCAAAAGAATTTTTTTTTGATTTTGCATCATTTGATATTGAAAAATTAGTTGGTGATAAATATTCATAAATTTTTTCTCTCTCTGAATTTATTGTATTGTTGTTTTCATCAGTTTTTATTGGAGAAAAACTTTCTAATTTATTTAAATTTGGTTTTTTTGTGGAATTTTCTTCTTCCTTTATTTCTTCTTTTGAATCTTCTACATAATCATATTTTTTTTCTTCCTTTGTTTCATTTTTATTTTCTTCTTTATTTTCTACTTTAAAATTTTGTTTTTCTTCTTCTTTTTCTACATTAAATGATTCTAATGATAATTCATTATTGCTTGGTATTGATTTTTCATTTTTTTCATTTTCTTGAATTTGATTTTGAGAAATGTTATTTTCTTCTATCTCCATAATAGTTTTATTTTTAATAATAATTTTATTATCTTAATTTACATTATAATTTAATAATTCTATTTTTTTAATTAATAATTGATATATAAATATTAAAAAATTAGCTTATTAGATATAATAAAATATATAATTTGTAAATAATATATAATATAGTTTAAAATATTTATATAATGAAATGAATTTTAGAAAATTTTTATATTTAAATAATATTATTTTCATTTTGATATATATTTTTTTTATTATTTGATAAATATTTTTTCTAAAAGGCATTTTGATTTTATTTTGTTTATCTTGTACCATTTTAATTGTGTCCAATATAAGCATTTTGATTATTATCTTATATTATTTCATTATTACTGAATATTGATATGTAAATCTATTTCTAGAATTTAATACTTTTTTTATTATTAAGAATTAAATATTTTATATCATTATTCATTTTTTCTAATTGTTTGATTTATTATATTTAAATAAAAATACACCAATCATTTCTAATATTAGTAATGTTCAAATTAAATTTTTAATATATAAACCAATTTTATTAATCTTCATTTATAAAATTATTAAGATTATTTAAAATCTAATTGTTTTGTAAAATTAAAAAATAAAAATTAATAAGTTATAAATAAAATTTATATATATAATATTTAATATAAAACAATTTTAATTAGTTTTTTTAATTTTATAACATAAAATTTTATCTTTTAATTGATCATTATTTGTATGGGGATTGGGGATTGGGGATTGGGGATTGGGGATTGGGGATTGGGGATTGGG
>JAJMZS010000800.1:0-10378 GCA_023807205.1 Isotricha prostoma | reverse complement strand
AATCCCCAATCCCCAATCCCCAATCCCCAATCCCCAATCCCCAATCCCCAAAAATAAAATTAAAAAAAATTTTTTTTCAATTAAATTTTAATATTTTTTTTCCTTTTTTTATTTAATTATAAATAACTGATTAATTAATAAATCTAAAATAAAATGGCAACATTCCATGATGATTTTTATGATGCAGATAAAAATTTTTTTAATACAGCAGATAATATGAAAGTTGCTCATTTTTAGGAGATGAAATTGATAATCCAATTTATACTTTTAGATTAATTGAAAGTATTGCAGATAAAAGAATTGAATTATTAAATAAAAAATTTTATGAAGTTAGAAAAAATGCTGATGGTCAAAAAGGAGATTTTGGAAGTTTACATAAAGATATTGATGATACTTTTGATAATTCTGAAAATGATCTTTATTATAGAATTAAAAATTTATTTGGAGATTTTGAAAAACAAAATGATGATTTAAATTGTCAAAATCTTCTTCTTCAAAAATATTTAACTCAACTTACAAAAGAAAAAATGGATTTACTTGTTCAAATTAATTTATGTATGACTAGATTAGATAATATTGAAAAATATCTTGGTATAAATATTGCTGCAAAGAGAATGAAAAAAAATCTTGCAAAAAAATAAATGAAATTTAAATCAATATATTTTTAAACTTCATTAATAATAAAAATTTTTTTAAATTTTATTTAATTTTCCATTACATAAAATATAAATTACATTTAAATCATTTATATATTATCTTAATTTTAATATTAGAAAACATTATTTTAGTTTATTAAAATTACTTTAATCATATAAAAAATTTTATAGTTTATTTTTTCTAAAATGTAATCTTGTATATTCTAATTTTAAATTTTTTGTAATTTCATTTAATTTTGAAATATTATTTTTATATTTATAAGATGTATTATAACAATTATTCACTTTTGGTAAACCAATTCCTTTATGTGAATTTGATTTTAAATTTTTAATAATATGTATAGTTTTTTTATTATTTAAATCATTTAATTTTGCAGACATACTAAAAAAATAATTGTTTTCATTATCAATTGCATAATTATTATTTTTCTTAATATGTAAAGGCTTTTTAACAATCTTAATTTCATTTTTATAATTTTCATTTCTAACATATATTTGATTTTTAAGAGTTTCATAAATTTGATATTGTGTTAATCTTACATTAGAAGGAATTGGTTTTAATTTATTAGGAGGAAATAAACTTTGTATATTTTTATCTTTATTACTTCTACTTAAATATTTATGTTGTTTAATAGACATACTTATAATTTTTTTAAAAATATCTTTCTCTTTTTCTTTTATTATATTATCATCCATTTTAAAATAATCATCTTTAATAGAAATATGAGTTCTAACAGAAGGTAAATTATCCTCATTATTTTCTTTATAATAATTCCTTGAAGTTAAAAGTCCATACATTATAATAATTTAATTTATTATACATTAAAATTAATTTTTAAAAAAAAAAATAATTTATTTAATTAAAGGATATGGGAAGAATGTATGGTCAAGGAAAAGGAATAAGTAAAAGTTCAATGCCATATAAAAAAGTACCACCAAGATGGTTAAACATTGAACCAAGTGAAGTAACAAAACAAATAGAACAACTTGCTAAAAAAGGATTTAAACCATCTCAAATTGGTGTTATTTTAAGAGATAATTATGCAGTTCCTCAAAGTCGTTTAATTACTGGAGCAAAAATTTTAAGAGTTCTTAAAAAAAGAGGTTTAGCTCCTGAAATTCCAGAAGATTTATATCATTTAATGAAGAGAGCTGTTGCAATGAGAAAACATATTGAAAAAAATCATAGAGATAAAGATAGTAAATATAGATTAATTCTTGTTGAATCTAAAATTCATAGATTAGTAAGATATTATAAATTAACTAAACAAATTCCTGCTAATTGGAAATATGATTATCAAACTGCTCTTGCTCTTGTCTCATAAAAAATCATTTTAATAAAAAAAAAATAAATATTTAAAAAAAGAAAATAATAAATTTTTTGAAATTATATTTTTTTTTGTTTTTTTAATAAATATAGTTCTTTATAAAAAAATATTTTATTATTATTTTTTATTAAACATAGCAAATTGTTTCTTCAATTCATCTAATGACATATTACTTTCACTCATATCTTTAACTTCCTTAACTTCTTCGCTTGAGTTACTTTCTTCAACAATTTTAATCCCCCAATCATTAACTTCTTCTTTTTTTTCTACTTTAACTTCTTTTTCCTTTTTAACAGGTTTTCTACTAATACCATTTTTCTTAAATTCTTCTTGACATTTAACACAATTTTCATCAGAACAATTAGGATTAGGCATTAAAATTTCATTAGAAAAAAAATTAAGTAAAGCATTATAATTAAGTAAATAAGAAACTTCTCCAAAATTTAAAGCCCATTTTAAAAAATTTTGAGCTAAAAATCCAGCAACAACACCCATAGTAGTTGGTAAAGAAGCAGTACAAACTCCTTCTCTTTTAATTTTTTTTTCATTTCCTTCTTCAGCAACAACTAAAGGAGGAGCACATGAAAAACAAGCAGTTTCACCAGGAATAATAAATTGTATATGACCACTCATTGCATTTTCAGAAACACCACTTTCCATCCAAATTTGATTTAATTTATTACATGCTTTATTAATTGCCATTCTAGCACCATAATTATCAACACAAGATAATATAATACTTATTCTATCATTCTTAACACCACCATGTTCAATTCTTTCTATAAATTTATCAAAATTTTCATTTGTTGTTATATTATATGAATATGCTTCTATTAAAACATCTTTATTTATTTTTTCTAATGTTTGTTTTGCTGCTTCGACTTTATCCATTCCAATTTGTTCTGGTGTATAAAAAAGTCTATTCATGTTTGCATTTTCAATTTTATCATAATCAAATAATATTAATTTACCTATACCACAACGAACTAACATTTCTGCTGTTACTGATCCTACTCCACCTACTCCTACTATTATTGCACTGTATTCACGTATTATTTCATAGTTATCTACTACTCCCATTTTTTGAAGAGCCATTAAACGACTATAGGGATTTGTACTTATTGCTTCGTCTGACATTTTAGGTTGTTGGGATGTCATTTTTTTTTTTTTTTGGGGTTTTTAAATGATTTTTTATTCTTTTTTTTATATTTATTTTTTTTATTTAATATTTTAAAAATTTTTTAATTAAGAATGTATCTATTTATTTAGTTTTTTTTAATCACTATCACTAATACTTTCTGATTTATTTGATGTATAAAAATTATCCATACTACGTGAACGGAATTTTTTAAATTTTGAATTTGATGGATTTTTATTTTCATTCTCTTTTTTATTTTTTCTATAAATGTGATTAAAATCTTTTCCTTTTGTAATTTTATTTACTAATGTCATATCAAAAATATAAGGTAAATTAGTAATATAATTTATTAATTGATTTTTTTCATCTTCTGTTATATCATAATATTTATAAATGTTATTTATAATTTTATTTCCTTCAATTTCCAAAAATGTTTTATATAATTCTTTAATTCCATCTTTATTAAAAAACCAAAAAAGAAATTTTGAATTGAAGGATTTAAAAGATACTTTTTCATTTGCACTAACATCCATAAAATCAATTGGAGGAAGAATATTAAAATTTATTAAATTAATAAAAAAAGAATAATCTTTTGATATACTTGGATTAAATTTTTTTTTCTTATATTGATTGGTAATAAATTGTCTAAAAATTCTTATTATTTTTTTATCAATTGTTTCTCTCTTAGCATATTTAGGTTTAAATGAAGATAAAATAGGAAGTTTTTTATATAAAGTATCATTTTCATTTAAATTATTATTTTTATTAGAAATCTCAGTTGATATAATACTATTTTCATTAATTTGATTTGATTCTTTTTTTAAACTTGAATTAGTATCTTCATCAGATAAATATAATTTATTAAATTCAAAAGTATTATCATCATTTAAATTATTTTGAATATTATTTGCTTCATTATCTTCACATTCACATAATTTAATTTGAATTTCATCTTCAAAATCTGAAAAATCATCTTTTGTACTTTCATTTTCAATATTGGTGTCTAAATAATTTATTTTATTTGAATTATTATTTATAAAATCTTCATTTTTACTTTTGTGGTTATTATCAACAGGATTAGTTTTATTCATTAAATAATTTCTAATTGAACTTATTAATTGATATTGAAATTTATCATTATATTTATTTAATATATTCATATTATTAAAAATTGCTGGTTTTTTAATCATTGAAATAAATAATTGATTTTTTTTTTCCCATTTAAAAGGTTTTGATTTCTTTAATAAATTTAATAAAGTTTCTTTATAAAAAAGTTTCGCCTCATTTTGTTTTCCTTTTTTTAACATTTTTAAGAATTTTAATTTTTCTATAAAATATAGAAAATAAATATTTATTGCAAAAAAATTATGAAATTCTGTGTCTAATATTTGAATAATTTCATCAAATGAACCATTTAAATAAAGTGGATTTAATTTACTTTGAAAAAAAATAATATATGAGTCAATTTTATCATCATCATTTTCTTTATTATTTAAATTTTGATTTTTTGTTTCTATATTATTTGCATTAATTTGCGTTGTTATTGTTGGATTTGAATAATAATTTTCTGGAATTGTATCATAATCAAAATTTAAATCAGAATATGTTGAATTTTGTTTAAATAAATATTCACTAGGTTTTTTATTTAAATACATTTATTTTAATTTTTTATTATTAAAATAATACGTTTATTTAAATAAATTAATCAATATTTACATTTATATTAAAATGAATTTATCTAATAATATTATGTCATAAAGGAATTCTATTTTTAATTCTATTATGCCAATATATACATCTATTTATTAATATTCTTTTTCTAAAGAATTTTTTATTAAACACTCATCAAAAGATTTAGAATCAGAGTTAATATTAGTTTTTAATGTGAAAATAGATTCTTCATTTAAAGAAGATTTTTTATTATCTTCAAAAATTTGTTTCATTTTTGCTAATAAATTTTTTTTTTTTTTTCCAATTTCTTGAATTTCATCTAACTTAGTACTTTCTTTAAAATGATGAATCATTGATATAAAAGTTAAATTTTCACCTAAAGTTATTAAATAAATCATTATTTCCTGAGTTTTAAAGAGCTTTGTTCTTGTACTAAAATTAATATACCATTTTTTTTCATTTTGTTTTATGTTTATTTTTTCAATAATATTTTCAATATAAAGATTTTCAGATTTACAAACAAAATAAATTTTAGAACCTTTTTTACTATTTTTTTTATCAGGTGTTATAATTTCAATATCTGGTTCATTCATTTTAAATTCAATCAAAAAATCTAATAATTTTGTCTTCTCTACTTTAATAATAATAGATTCAACTTGATATAAATGGTCTGTTCTTTGTTCAAGAAGTTTTTCAATTAATCTTATATATTCAATACATAATTGTTGACATCCTTTGACTATTTTATTTATATTATGTTGAGGAGTAAATTTTGTATTAATCAATTTAATTTCTAAAGTAAGTAATGTATTCTTATCTAAAGTATTAACTTTAAAAGCTAGATTTACTTCAATCTCACATGGAATATTTTGATGAGAAATTATTATTGAAAATACTTTTGAAGTATCATATATAGAAAATTCACTTATTCTATATGTAAATGGAGTTTCTATTGGTTGATTTGTAAATAATTTTTTTAATCCTGTTTGATTTGTTATTTCTTCAAAATTTTTATAATTTAAAATATATAAAATTCTGTCTAAAGTATCTTCTAAAACATAGGATGCTTCATATTTTTTTGGCATTTTTACTATTTTACCGTTGTTCATTTTTATTAAAAAAATTTTTTAGATTTATAAATAAATATATTTTTTTTTTAATTTATTTAAAAAAAATGTAAAAAAGGTTTTTACAAAAGAAATATAAAATTAATAACTTTTATAAAAATAAAAAATGTCAGAATTAAACCTACCTCCGATTATAATTCTCGATAATGGAGGAGGTTATTTAAAAGCAGGATTTTCATCAGATAAAATTCCATTAATAACAATCCCATCATTAATAGGTCGTCAAATATTATATTATGGAGAAAAAATAGACACATCAAATTTTCTTTCAAATTCAAAATACAAAGATATTATAATAGGAGATGAAATTATACCATATTATTCTCTTTTAGAATTAAATAACCCAATTGAAGAAGGAATAATTAAAAATGAAGATGACTTAGTTAAATTATGGGATTATGCAATTAATATGAAATTAAAAATTTCAGATCCTTCAAATTATAAAGTTATTGTTACTGAATTACCAAATAATCCATTAGATAATAAAATTAAAATTTGTGAAGTTTTATTTGAAAAAATTGGAGTTAATGCAATTAATATTGAACCACAAGCTAAACTTTCACTTTTTTCACATGGAATTGATACTGGAACTGTATTAGATTGTGGTGATTTAATTAGTTATTGTATTCCAATATCAAATGGTATTATATTAAGAAATAATATTGAAAGATTAAATATTGGTGGAAGAAATATTACAGAATATTTAATTAAGTTACTTAATAAAAAAGGTTATTCTTTTAATTTGATTTCTGATTTTGAATTTATTAAAAAAATTAAAGAAAAATTGTGTTTTGTTTCTAATGATATTTTATCTGATAGAGAGATTGAGAAAAATACTACTTTTTTTAATTCTTTTTATTTATTACCTGATGGTTCAAGAATAAGAATTTCTAATGAAAAATTTGAAGCTCCTGAAATTTTATTTAATCCTTATTTAATTGGAAAAGAAGTTGAAGGAATACAAAATTTAGTTTATAAATCTATTATAAATTCACCAATTGATACTAGAATTTGTTTATTTAATAGTATAACTTTATCAGGAGGAAGTACATTATTTCCTGGTTTTGTTACTAGATTAGAAAATGAAATTAAAACAATTTATAAACAAAAAAATTTAAAAGAAGATAAAGAAAAAAATATTAAAATGAATATTAATGTTTTAGATCATCCAAATAGAAAATATTCTGTTTTTATTGGTGCTGGAATTGTAGGAAATTATTATAATAATACTGAAAGTGATAATTATTGGATAAGTAGAGATGAATGGTTTGAATGTGAAGATAATATTGAAAATAATAGAGAAAATCTTATTAAAAGGAAATGTAAAAATTATTTTAAGGATGCTTATATTAAAAAAGAGTAAGATATATTTTTTTTGTAAAAAGAAAAATAATTAATAAATTATATAATTAATAATTATTTGATAATAATTTTTTCAAATATATAATATAAATATTTTATATAATGTTATATAATTCATTAACAATTCAATGAGTGATCCATTAAAGAATATCCTTTTTTAAAAACTTAAAATTTTAAAAAATTATTTAATATCAATTGACTAGTATATTTTGTTGTAATAATAAAAAAAATATTAATAAACTCATAATATAACAAGAACTATAATTGAAACAACTCTTAAATTATATATAAGTTATCAATTTTTTTCATTTAATTTCAATTATATACATATATAAATTAACAAATTTTTTTTTAATTTAAGCATAAATTACTGAATTTACAATTTATAGAGGAATAAAATGTTCAAAATATTCTCTTAGAACATTTAGAAATGTTTTATTTAATTTTGATATTTTTAAAATAATTTTCCCTGAAGAAACTTGATCAAATTTTTCCATTATTTGAATATAACATGATATTTCAGATAAAGATATAATGGATATTTTAATTTTATAATTTCTTTTCTCTAAATAAATTTCAATTTCTTCATTAAACATTTGAATTTTAGAAATTGGAAAAGAATTAATAATATCATCATATTTAATATCATCAACAGTTAAATTTTTTTCATTTTCCTTTTTAGAATAAATTAAAGAGAATAATTTCATAAAATACTTTAAATTATTTTTAATTCTATATATAGAACGATTAATAACATTACTATCAATAATAATTTGACTCATTGAATTATTATCGTTATAATTTTTAATCCCATTACAAAAATTACCAAAATAAATACCTAATCTTTCTTTATCATTTTTACAGATATAATTTTCAATCTCAATAATTACAATTGCTGAGTTATCATTTATATTTGTATGAAAACAAAATTTAACTGTGATTGGTGGAGATGAAATATTTTGTTCATTTATTGAATAAACTTCACTTGAATATGTAAAAATATCTTCTGAAATATTTGATGATATTGTTGTTGTTTTTATTTTTAAAGTATTATTTACTATAATTTCTGCATCTGCCCCTATTTCATCAAAATTTTTTTGATTTAGGAAATTTATATTTAAATTATTTTTAAATATTAATCTTAACATTTTTTGCTTTGAAAATTGATGAAATATTTTATATGAATCTTCTTTAAATTTATATAAAAATGATATTTGTTTCATTTTTTTATAAATATATTTATTAGAAAGATTATTAATATTAAAATAATTATTTATAATTTATTTTAATATTGTTTTGTATTATAAATAAAATAAAATTTTAATCATTATTGATTAATCCTTTTTTCTTTATATATTCATCATCAATACTATTGAATATATATTTATTATAATTAATTAAAATGTTTATATTTTATTATCATCTCTTTTTTTACCTAAAAATTCTTTTTTATTCTCATAAAATCTATTATTATTTATTAAATCATGTGTAACTTTCTTTTCATATCTTCCAAAACTAATATTATCTTTACTAAAACTTACATTATTGATATTATTATTAATATTATTACTAATATTATTAGTAATATTATTATTAATTTTATAATCTTTTTTCCCAATCATCATATTATTTTTCCCACTTAAATTATTAACAACATTAACATTCATTTGATTTTTATTTTTAATTTCTTTCCTCATTTGATATTCATGAGTATCAATAGGAATTTTAGGTAATTCACTAGGTTTACACATTCTAGGTTCATGTTTAGTAAAAAAATCATGTTCCATAGCTTCTTTAACAGTAATTCTTTTTTTAGGACATAACATAAGCATTTTACTTAATAAATCAAAACAACAATCATCAACTTTATTATTATCAGAATAAATACTTCTTAAAACATTAGGATAATTATTTTTAGGACAAAGTGCATTATAAAGAGGTAATTTAGAAACACCAGGCCAATTCTCTTCATTTGGTGTACCACATTTTTCAACTATTTTATCAACTTGATCCATTTCTCTTTTTCCTTTAAATAAAGGAACACCAGTTAATAATTCGCTAAAAACACAACCAATACTCCACATATCAATTGCAGGACCATAATGATCTTCACCAAATAATAATTCAGGAGCTCTATACCATAAAGTAACAACTCTATTTGTTATTTTCTTTTTTAATGATGGACTTATTATTCTTGCTAAACCAAAATCACCTATTTTAATTTCACCTTTATTATTTAATAAAATATTTGCTGTTTTAATATCTCTATGAATTATATTATTTGAATGAAGATATTGTAATCCTTCTAATATTTGATACATTATACATTTTATATTTTGGATTGAATAATTTATTTTTTTATTACCTAAACCACTTATATCATGTTCCATATATTCAAATACTAAATATACATTACCTCTATTTTTATTTTTTTCTTTTGGTTTTGATGTTACTATTTCTATTAATGGTATTATATTTTTGTGATTTAATTTTTTTAATATCATTATTTCACGAAGAGCTGTTATTGGAAAACCTTCTTTTTCATTATCCATTAATATCTTTTTTAAAGCAAATATTTTGTGATTAAATAAATCATTTGGATCTTCTAATTGAGCTTTATATACTTTTCCAAATGTTCCTTCACCTACTTGATCTATTTTTTTATAATTTTCTGCACTTCGAGAATGCCATTTACTTGTTGGAAGAGATTTTCTATATACTTCTTTTTGAGGTTGTTTTATTGATTCTGTTAAATTTTGATTTATACTCATTTTTTAAAATATTTTTAATATTTTTTTTAAAATATAAAACTTAAATTTTATTATAAAAATTAAAATTTATTGTCTATATATCAATTTGATCTTTTAATATTCGAATAAGATTATCTGTTAATTTACTATTTTTTTTCCTTCCTTTATTTCTTTCTATATTTTGATTAATAAATTTATCAGGATATACATCTTCTCTTTTTGAATATTTGTTTAAATAAGTTTGTATTTCCTCACAAGTAAAATGAATTGATTCAAATAATTTTAATTGTTTTTCATCAAAAATAACTTTTTTTAATCTTATCATATCTAAAATTAAATTTATATA
>JAJMZS010000799.1:0-10425 GCA_023807205.1 Isotricha prostoma | reverse complement strand
ATATTGAAAATTATTATTTTTAATTTTAAAAAATTTATTTGAATAATTTGGATTTCAAATTAATATATATATTATATTATTCATTTATAATAATTTTAATCATTGATTATTTGATTTTTTTTTTATTTAATTACATTATTAATTTATTTCAACTTGTTTTTAAATTTTATTCTTTTTTTTTAATTAACTTTCATCTTGTTTTTTTTGTAAATCATATTCTTTTTTCCAATAACAATGAATTTTATTATAATAATAATTGATTGCATTTTGTAATTTTTCTTGATTTGTAATTTCACCATTTCCACTTATATCATCTTCATTTAATCTATTTATAATACCTTCAAAATTTAATAAAGAAGGTACATTTATATCTCTATAATAAAAATTAGTTTTAATGTTACTAAAATCAATTTCACTTGTTGATAAAGAAAGTAATTCATAAAAAATTTTTAAAGATAAATCATCATCATTTTTTAATATGTTATTTGAATTTTCATTTTGTCCTTCAGTAACTCTTATTTTTTCATTTTTAAAAAAATTGAAATTTTTAATATTTAAATTTTTATTAGTATCTATACTAGAGTTTGTTTCATTTTTAATATTCTCTATTGTAAATTCTTCTTTTTTTGGAATAAGTTTATTTTTATATTCATTAACTTTAGTAATTTCATTATATTGCTTTTTTATTTCATTTATACTATCATTCATATTTTCATTTACATTAAATTCAATTTTAAAATCTGCTAAATTATCATTTATCAATTTAATTAATGCATCTAGTTCATCTATTTCTCTTATATTTACCTTATTTGTATCATTCTCTATTATTTTTAAATTATTATTTAAAGATTCTGATTCAACATTTTT
The DNA here is from genome assembly GCA_023807205.1 of Isotricha prostoma. NCBI lineage: Eukaryota > Ciliophora > Litostomatea > Vestibuliferida > Isotrichidae > Isotricha > Isotricha prostoma. Next base: position 9,558 of record JAJMZS010000799.1, on the reverse strand, counting down.
ATTGATTAAACTCTCCATACTTTGTTTTACATGTTGTTTATTTAATTTTTCCCTATTTATGTTATTTTTAATATTTTTCTTTTTATTGATTGTTTTTGTATTTTCAATATTTCCATTACTAATTATTGAAGATCTTATTTCTTTGATTTTTCCCATTCTTTCAATTAATTTATTAACTTGTTTTAATATGAAAAAAATTAATATTGCAGAAACAATAACTAATAATAAAAAGTAAATTGCATATATACTAATTTTTGTATAATTAACTTTAATTTTAAATTGTTCAATTATATAATCAATATCATGATTACTCATAAAGAAAAATAAAAGCATATTTATATTATTATCATAAGATAAATCATTCAAATTAATTTTCACATTAAAAGATGAATTATTTTTATTTTTGTGATAAAAAGGAATATTACATTTAAAAAAATTTTCATTATTATTAAAATATAAATTATCAATAGAATCATTAGTTTCATTAGTAAGATCTTGATTATTATAAGTATAATATTTTAAGCTTTCTTTTTCTTCTATATTTTTCAAATTTAATTTTTTTATCATATCTTTATGAAATTGATTTTGAAGAGTAAAATTATCACCACAATATAAAGGAATGCAATAACAATTAGGCATAAATTTTAATTTTTCAGGTGGAATAAATAATTTAGATTGCAAAGTACATTTATTATAAAAGCAATAATCATTAAAACAATTATAGTATTCATTAATAAATTGATAATATTCATCAAAATTTTTTAAATTACAAGGATGGTTTTCTTTTGTTTCTTCATCATCGGAATATTTTTTCCTATATAATAGAAATTTATTTAAAAAAGTAATTAATTCAAAGAATCTAAAATCTTTTTTAAAATAATAATTTATATTATAATTATCTTTTAGTGAATCCATTTCATTATATTTTAATAATAAAGAATTAATATTAATATCATATTCTGTATCTGAAGAATCAAATAATGAATTTGGAATCATTGAATATTTATAAATATTTTCAATAAATTTTGGAATATTTATAATGAATGTATTACTATCATCAATATCATAATCATATTTATAAATTTTTTTATCTTTATATAAATCTATATCAATGTGATTTAAATCTTCATGAAAGTTAATAAGAGAAAAATAATCATAATTATCAGTATCATTATTTTCATTTAACTTTATATAAGGCCATGACATATTATTTTTTAAAATTTTCATTGAAATTGTAAATGAATAATTTTGATTATTTAAAGTAATATTGAAATTATAAAAATACATAAGATAATGTTCTCTTTGATTATTTTCATTCATTTTTATTAAATTAATAATTTTTGGATCTTTATAATTTTTAGCATAATAATACCAATTAATGGTTTTATTAATAATTGTTTCAGAATAATTAAGACATTCAAATAAAGGATCTAATATATAATCATAAATATTATCATTTTTTGGAACAGAATCTGAACCTTTATCACCTTCTTCCAAAGGAAATTTAAAATAAACATAATTTGAGCATATATCAGATTCATTATTTATATATGAAATATAATATAAATTAATAATTGGAATTCCTTGTGTAAGAAAATTTTGATAAATAACTGGTGATAAAAAATAATAAAAAGGTATTAAATTTTTTAATTCTGATGATTGAATTTTATTCATAAGTTGATTTAATGGTGGATTTAATTTAAAATTATCTCCTAAAATATCATAATAATTGTCAAAAAAACTTAAATTATTAAACATATTCTCATTGAAATTTCCATATGATATTAATTCATCTATGTACATTTTTATAAAATATAAATTTTCAAATAAAGTAGAAATATATTGATCATTATTAATAGTATCTAATTGAATTTTAACTTCTCTTTGAATGTCAATCATTTCTGTAACAATACTTTGATAATAATTTTTATCAGCCTGAGTTTCAAATAAATAATTCATTTGATAAATCTTTATTGTTCCAATAAATATAATAAAAATTATTATTAAAAAAGTATAAACAATTCCTACTTGAACATTCAATTTTCTTTCTCTAATTATATCTAAATATTTTAAGCAAGAAAAGAATGAAAAAAAATCCCAATTTTTTTTTTCTTCATCTTCATTTGTTGAAGAAATTTTTTTTGTATCATTATTATTTTTATTATTATCACTTTTTTGATTTAAAAATATATTCGTTGAATTGATTCCAATATTTGTATTATTACTAAATATATATGTATCTTTATTTGTATTAATTTCTTGCAATTCTATTCCTTTTTCATCCATTGAATTTAATTTATTTTTTCAAATTAAAATACACTTTTTTAATATTATTATATTATTGTTTATTTATTAAAAATAGATTAATTTTTCAATATAAAAAAATTATTTTTTTCTGTACTCTTTTATTAAACTATTTATAAAAATAAAATATTTAAGTTTAAAATGGTTTTTAAATTATATTTAAAAATATCATATGGAAGCCTCTTATGACCAAAACAAAATATTTCATTTATATACAAAATATAGACATGTTACTTATAATAAAATTTTAACATCAAATGAACAAATTTCAAAATTTAAAGAGAAAATAACAAATTATCATAAAATCTTTAAAGAAATAACAAAAAATAAATTTAAACAACAAAAACCAAATGATGTGATGATATATATAAAAGAAGATAAAGAAACAAAAGTGATTCTTGAAGAGGAACAGAAAAAAGAAGAGAAAAAAGAAGAGAAAAAAGAAGAGAAAAAAGAAGAAAAAAAAGAAGAAAAAAAAGAAGAGAAAAAAGAAGAAAATGAAAAAAAACAAAAAACCTTTTTATTATTAGGTAACTTTAAAGATATTGAACAAGCTCTTGTAAAAAGAGGTTGGAAAAGATTAACAGATGAAAATGATAGAACATTTGATTATATTTATACAATTAAAAGTAATAAAGTACCTCAACAAGAATTAAAACCAAATCAAATGGCAGGTCATTTTTGGAAAGCAAATGAAATAACTAGAAAAACTGGATTATTAAATAATATGAAAAATTTATATTTTAAAGAAATTAATATTGATAATTTCTTCCCAAGAGGTTATGAATTAACTGAAAAAAATGATTTTGAAGATTTTATTGAAGATTTTAAAACAAATAAAGCTATTTCTATTTTAAAAGATACCATATTTAAAAAAGGAATAAATGTTAATAAAGAAGTTGTTCAAACTGCAATTTCTATTGTTAAAAGAAAGTTACCAATTTTAAAAGAAGAAATTGATATTAATGAAAAATTTAATAAAGTTAAAGGAAGATTTATAAGTAAAAAAGATGATAAGGATAATTCATATGAAATTCCTTTAATTACAGATGAAGAATGGGAAATAATAAGTAATGAAGATATTGAAATATATAATGATTATATTGATAAATTAATTAAAAAAAAATTATTATCTAATGATGGAAGAAATATTAATAAAAAAGTTGTAAAAAAAAATATTGAATCTCAATCTAAAAAAGAGATAAATAATAAAAAAGAAAATAATAAAGAAATTAATACTAATATTAATAAACAAAAAAATATAGTTTCAAATGAAAAAACAGATGATGAAAAAAAATTAGAAGAAGAATTTAAAGAAATGTTTAAACAAAAAGCAATTGAAAGAGAAATTGAAAGACAAAAAGAAAATGAAAAATTATTAGAAGAAGAGATGAAAAGAAGAGAAAAAGAATTATTAGAAGAAGAAGAAGGAAATAAAAATGAAGAAGAGACTCAAAAAAAAGAAGTAAAAAAATATCTTTCAAAAGAAGAAAAAGAGAAAAAATGGAAAGAAGACTATTTAAAAGAGAATAAAACTCATCCAAGACCAAATAAAAGAAAAGAAAATGAAAATTGTGAAAATCTTCTTTCAGAAATAAATGAATTATTAACATCAATAAAGAAATATTTACCAGAATATTCATTTGAAGGAAATAAAAATATATGGATAGTAAAACCAGGAGGAAAATCTCGAGGAAGAGGAATTCATTGTATAGATCAATTAAATGATATATTATCAGATGTAAAATTATATGATCAAACAATAATACAAAAATATATAGAAAATCCTTTAATAATTCATAATAGAAAATTTGATATTAGACAATGGGTTTTAGTAACTGATTTATCACCTTTAACAATTTGGATGTTTGATACTCCTTATGTTAGATTTTCTGCAGAAGATTTTCATATTTCTGATTTTAAAAATATTTTTAGTCAATTAACTAATAATTCTGTTGCTAAACATAGTGAAAAATTTAATGAAACTTGTATAAAAGGTGATATGTGGGAAATTGAAGATTTTAGTAAATTTTTAATTGAAAATTATGGGAAAGATTATTGGCCTGAAATGAAGGAAAAAATTAAAAAAATTATTATTTATTCTCTTCAAAGTGCTAAACATAAAATTTTTCAAAGGAAAAATACACATGAAATGTTTGGTTATGATATTATGGTTGATGATAAATTAAATGTTTATTTAATTGAAATTAATGCTTCTCCTGATTGGACTTATTCTACTAAAGTTACTGAAAAATTAGTTAAAATTGCTAGTGAAGATTTAATTAAAGTTGTTGTTGATTATGCTGAAGAACAATTAAAAGATGAAAAAGATAGAAAAGAAATTGATACTGGGAGATTTAAATTAATTTTTAATTCAAATGATTTTCCTAAATTTGATAATAAAGAAGTTAATTTTCATGAAGTAGAAAGAATAAAAAAAGATGACAATTAAATAATATAATAATATTAAATTAAATTTTTTTATTTTTTAAAAATTAATATTCAGATTCTTTAAAATATGCTTTATCATAAAATTCTTTTAATTCATTATTTTTAACACTTTGTAAAACTTTTGATAATTTAGGAGCATGTTCTTCTAAATTTTTTTCAATTCCCATTAAATCAGCATAATAATAAAAAGTACAAGTTAAAAAAATATCAGCTAAAGTAAAATTATCACCTAAATAATATTTTTTTCCTCCATTTGAAATATATTTTTTCTCACATGATTCTGCAAAAAATTCATATTTATTTAAAAGTGCTCTTTTATAATCTTCAATATGTTGTTTATCTTCTTCTGTTATTGGTTCAAAAACATGTTTAAAAACGGAAAATAAATCATCAAAAGAATCTAATAAAGTATTTATTTGATAATCTTCTTCATTATTTTTACCATATAAATTAAATGTTCTTCCTAAAAATAATTCTATTGCATGTGATTGAACATATTTTTTTCCTTCATATTCTAACATTGGTAATTGTTCATATTGAAATTTTCCATTTTTTTTTTCTATTTTCCAATTTTCTTTTGTTATTAAAATATTTTCAAATTTTGTTTTTGAATAATATAATATTGCTCTTATTATCATTGCTCTACCATTTGCATTAAAATAATATAATTTATTTCCTTCATCTTCCATTTAAATTTTTTTTAAATATAAAATATGATTATTTTATAAATAAAAAACATTCTTAAAATTAATCATATAAATTTAAATACTTAATTTGAATAATAAATATTTATTTTTATTTATTTATAAAACATATATTTATATAGTTAATTTTTTTAATATATTATACTTAAACTTCAATTTGATTATTCAAACCATTATTAATTCATTTTAATTTTTTTTATATTTAACTATGAAAAAAATACATAACAACTATTTATAGAGAGAAAATGTTTAAAAACAACAAAAAAAATTTTTTTTTTTTTTATTTTCAGTTGGCAATGAATAATATATAACTGCTTCATTTATATTATTTTCTTCACTTTCTCTTTCTAAATTATTAATTTCCCTTTTTGTAATATTATTTGTAACTAAATTTGATTCTTTTGATATTTTTCTTAATTGAAAATCATCTTTTATATATTTAACATTTTGAAAATTTGGATTTGATTCTATTTCTAAAACATCAAATTTTTTAAAATGATTAATTACTTCAAATTCAATTGCTTTTTGAACTTTATTTTTATCAATATTTATAGAATCTTCAATTTTTGCAATTTTTGTTTTTTTATTTTGTATTTTTAATAAATTTTGATTAGAATTTATTTTATTTACTCCCATTATTCCATCTATTAATTGATTTTTTTTCTTCTTAATAATTTTTTCATTATTTTCTACTTCCATTGGATTTAATTTTATTGTATCATTATTAATATTTGAAAATTCTTTTGTATTTTTTTCTTTTTTTCCTGTTTTTTTTATTTGTGATTGTTTTTTTTTAGAAATTTTTGAATTATTAACTGAAGGATTATGTTTTGGACTAATATCTTCAGAATTTAATTTTTTTATAAAGTCAAAATAATAGAAGTCTCCAGTTTTATCATTTGAGTTTTTACTTTTTTTATATCTATATTCAGTGTTTTTATTTTTTGGAGAATTTAATAATATATCATTTACTAATAAATTATTATTACTTAAATAATTTCTTTTTGCAATCTTTTTTGTAATTTTAAACATATTTGATCTACTTTTTTGATTTGGACTATTATAAAATATATTTTCAATTTTTTCATCAATTTCCATTTTTATTCTTATTAATTTATTACTCTTCTTTTCTTTAAAAAAATATCTATTAATATTTTTATAAAAAAAATAAAATGAAAAAAAATAATTTTTCTTAATTTAATTATATAAAAATAGTATTAAATTTAATTAATTTTTGCAAGTTCTTGATCTATCATTTTCATTTGTTTTTCTTCTAATTTAATTAATTCTAAAGTTTTAGTATCTACTTTAACACATTCATTTTTACTCATATCAAATAAAGCAAATAATTTTTTAGTGACTCTTGAATCATTACCTCCATATATTAATAATTTATTTCTAGTAAAAGGTAATACTGTACAATAATTTTGTTTTAAATCTAAATCTGCACTTTTATAATAATCTACTTCAATCCAACCACTTTTAATATCATTTAATTCTAAAACTTCTATTTTATCACTATTTTTTTTAGTATCAATTATATTTCCTTCCATTCCAAATAAAACATATAAATCACTTGTCATATTATCAAAATAAATATTTGCATTTGCTTTTGGTGATTTTAAATTTGGAATTTGTATCCATTTTTGACTATATATATCAAATAATTCACATATACAATTTAATTCTCCACCTATTACAATTAAACAATCAAAATTATCCAAATATTCTATTGAATGATATGAATGAGCATAATTTAAATTGTTTAATTTTTTTATTTCAAAAGTAATTATATTAATTGATAAAACTGTTTTAAGTTGTACTTTTATTGATACTCCTCCTGTAATATATAATAAATCATTAATTAAAATATGTCTACAACCATCTGGAAAAATATTATAATCATGTTCTTCTTTTATTAATTTTAATGAAATTTTTTTTATTTTTTGAGTATTACTATCAAATAAACTTATTTGATTTGTTCCTGTTATTGGTTTTGCATATTCTTTTAAAATATGATAACGAGTAGTATAATTAGTTAAATAATTTAATGTAACTTGATTAATATTTTGCATTATTTTAGGAGTTTTTGATATATTTTTATCATTATTTTGATTTGATATTTGTTCATTATTAATATTATTTACAAAAATATTATTTTTACTATTACTATTTTTCATATTTGATTTATTTTGAATTTTTTCATTTTTGTTTTTGTTTTTTTGATTCTTGTTTTTATCATTTTTATTTTTATCATTTGTATTTTTATTTTCTAATAAATTTTCCATATATTGTAAATTTTTTTGTGATTTATTGTCAAAATATTTTGAATATAATTCTAATATTGTAAATGCAAAAAATCTTTCAATCATTTCATTATCAAGAATAACATCATTTGGATTTATTTGATGAAATGAAGTATTTATATTTCCAATAGTATTATTATTTGAATATATTTTATTTATTCCACAATTATAATTAACATTAGATTTAAATAAATTCCCACTTTTACTAGTTTTTAATTTATTTTTTGAATTTCCTCTTATTTTTTTTTGTTTTTGAATTGATATATCATTTTCAGTTGTTTTATTAATAAAATATTCTTGATTAAAAATTACATCTTTTCCTATTTTATTTTTTGAATCAAATATATCTAATAATTCTCTAATTTTATCAAAATTACCTGTCTTTTTAATAATATCTGAAATTGTTTTTTTAAATTGTTTAATATGTTCTGAATATTTTACAGTCCTTAATTTAATATCCCAATAAAAATCATCAAATTTTTCAAATGAATATTCAATATCTAAAAAATGTTCTATATTATTTTTCATTTCATTTTTCCTTTCTTTAATAATATTTTCATAATTATTTAATTTTGTTTTTATTTGAATTATATTATCTAAAACTTCTAAATTTTTATTATCACATAAATTCATTATTTCAAAATTCATTAAAAAAATTGTATTTTCTAAATCAAAATTAGGATTATTTGGACCTGAAATATTAAAAAATATTTTATTTTTTTGATAATATTTTTCAATTGCTTGTTTTGCATTAAGATAATTTTTTTTAAGTTCAATTAAATTATTTGAAATATCTAAAAATAATTTATTAACTTCTTCAATTTTTTTATTTTGTATTTCATCTAATTTATTTTTTAAAAATTTAATACTATCAGAAATAATTAAAATAATTTTATCTTTTTTATTTTGAATTGAAATGGCATCATCAATAACTTTTGATATTTCATTAAAAAATGTATTATCATAATTTAAACAATTTTCCCTTTGTATTAATAAATGATCCCTATGTTCATATATTCCACATTCACCACAAACACTATGTTTACAAGTAAAACAATAATATGAATATTCATTTATTTCTTCTTTACAATTTTTATCTGAATTAATAATATTTGATTTAAAATGAGGTAAGGCATCAAATTCTTTTAATTCAATAGGTTTATTTATTTTTTCTTGACAAATCAAATTTTTGTCATTATCATAATCTTCTTCTATAATTTCTTCATTTATATTATTTTGATTTGAATTATCCATTTTTAAATTTAAAAAAAAATATAAATTAACTTTTTTGTTTCAATTTTATTAATAGTTTCATTTTATTTTATTTTAAAAATAAATATATTTTTTAATATTCAAAATCCTCATTAGTCTAGTGGTTAGGATAGCTCGTTCTCACCGAGCAGACACGGGTTCAATTCCCGTATGGGGAAAGGTTTTTTTTTCCTTTAAAATTAAGATTTTATACTTATATTAATAGAAATATAGATGTATTAAAAAATTTAAAAATAATTAATAATGATAATATAAAATTATAAAAAATCTAAATATTTATGAAATAATTGTTCTTTTTTTAATAAATTTATTTATATAAAAGGTATTATTTATATTTTAAATAAATAATTATTTATTTATGCTTTTTATTTTTTGTTTTATTATTCAAAATTTATTTTTATATTTTTAAAAGAATCAATTTTTATTAAAAGATTCAAGTTTAAATTATTTTTATCTAAATTTATAATATCATGGGGATTGGGGATTGGGGATTGGGGATTGGGGATTGGGGATTGGGGATT
>JAJMZS010000798.1:0-10438 GCA_023807205.1 Isotricha prostoma | reverse complement strand
AATCCCCAATCCCCAATCCCCAATCCCCAATCCCCAATCCCCATTTAGATTAATTATAATTATAAAATTTATCTCCTCTTATTTATTATTCTTATTTATTTTTAAATTATAATATTAAAAAATAATTATTTTTTTATAATAAAATAATTCTTTAATCCATAGTTATAATATAATTTTATTTCTTTTTCCTTTTTTTCTTCTTTTTTTTTTTTAACATTCCATAATATTTTTCATGAAGTGGTTTTGATAATATTATTAATATAAATAATAAGAAAAAAATAAGTTTTATAAATCTTCCTTTTTTAGTATTTAATGACATATTAATATAAATAAAGTCAATAAACAAATTCAAATATTTTGTAATATAATCATTTCCAAAAACAATTACAATAATAATTGTTCCTATTAAACTCTTTTTCATTATTTGAAGTAAATTAACTTTTAATCCATAATGTTTAGTAAATAATAAAGTAAATACTCTATGAAATAAATAAATATATAGAGAATTTCTTCCTATCATAGTAATAATAGGGATTTTTGTATTTGGTAATGCTAATAAAAGTAAAATAATCATAATTAATGATAGTTTAAATACTTCTATTCTTTTGAATATTTCATTTTTATCTTTATATTTACCCATTAAAAGCATATTTCCAGTAAAATTAATTTTTCTTTTTCTTATATTCTCATATAAATTAAATGAATATGAGCAAAAGACAATTATACATATAATTTTCACAATTAATATATTGGTTATTTTTATTATTCTATTGAAATGTTCTTTTTTAATTTTATAACCTAAAACAAAAAAAGGTAAAAATGCAAAAGTTCTTTTAAATGAAAATAAATCTGTTGAAAAATTTTTATTATAACCAATAATTAATCCAATTAAAAAGCTTTTTATAATTAAAAAATTTTCATCATCAAAAAAAGGAATAATCATTCTCCATAAAATTAAAGTTAATAAATACCAATATGAATTTTTAGGATTAAAAATATTTGGCATTTCTGTATAGTAATGATAATAATAAAGCATTAATGATGAGTCAAAAATAATATAAAGAATTAATAATTTTGATATTGATTGTTTACTTTTAGAATTTTGTGATTGACTAAAAAATCCAGAACAAAAAATAAAACCAGGCATATGAAAAATATAAATAAAACTAACTATATTATAAACTTTACTATATTTATATTTTTCATAATATTCCCATAAAAAATGAGCATAGACTACTAAAAATATTAAAATTCCTTTAAAATTATCCCAACGATTATCTCTTACTTTAATGTTAGAAATTTGTTTTTTTAAATTATTATTGTCCATATTATTATTATTTTGTATTGCTTCTTTGTCTATATTAAAATTTTGTAATTTTTCGTTTTTCAAATTATTAAACTCTTTAATATCACTCATATGTTATAATTTTTTTTCAAAAAAACCTCCAAAATTGTGCTTTTACAAAGGATTTTTTTTTAATTTTTTTTTAGAAAATAATTTTTTTTTTAAAGTTTTTGAATTTTTTTGCTCAAGATAATAAATCCCAAAAATCATTAATTAAAAAAAAAAATAATTTTTTAAATAATAAAAATTAATAAATTATTTATAATATAATTTCCTATTTTTATATTTTTCTAAAAACCTAAAAGACTTAACATTTTTATTTATCATATTAATAGCTCTCAATCTAGGTTTTCTATCATCATACCATTTTTTAGAAACAATATGAGTAATATTTTTTAAAAAAGGAATAAGAATTTCTTTAAAATCACCAAAATTTCTTTCTTCTTTAATTTTATACCAACTAATAACTTTTTTAAAATCATCTCCTCCATGTTCAATTAAAAAATTATAACTTCCAATAGTATAATTTTTATCATTTTCAATTTCTTTTTCATAAACACCATCAAATAATTTAACACTTCCAATTTTTTTATATTTCCCATAATCTAAAATAATTTGTTTAATTCCAGAAGTTAAATAATAAGCATAATAACCACATTGAGTATTTGTTAACATTTTTTTAATTTCTTTCCCAGTCATTTTAAAACTTACAATATCATTACTAAAAGGAAACATAGTTTCAATATTTTCCATTGAAATATTCCCTTGAGCCCATTCAGTTCTAAAACCACCTGAATTAATTATTGCCAAATCTGAATTTGATATTTTTTGAACCATTGATACTATTAAATTACCTAAAACACTTTCAGCTTCTCTTTTCTTATGTAAAAGTATTCCATCTGTTGTTATTATAATATCATTTCTTGATTTAATTAATTTTTCATACCAGAAATAACTTAAATTCTTTAATTTATCTTCTTCTTTTATTAATTTATTATGAAATTTATATTTTAATAATTCACCATTTTCTTCTATTTCTTTTTCTTTTATTAATCTACAATGATGGGTTTTTTCAAATATTTTTTCACATATTGGAATTGGACCTTCAATTAATGTTTTATTGTTATTAAATTCATATTTTCCATTTGAATTTTTTTTAAATGATAAATACATTATATTTGCATATTTTCCATTATTAATAGTTGAAATTAAAGGATAACCAAATAACCATTGATGATAAATTTCATGTGTATGACCAAATACAACAACATCAATTAAACCTTTTGGTAAATCTTTTAATAAAATATATAATTCTTCATCTTCTAAACATTGTGAAAATGTTATAGTATGATCAATAATTTTTAAAGTATATTTTTCATCATCAGTTTGTTTTGGACAAGTAATACCAAAATGAACTAATAATATAATTACATCAGTTTGATTTCTTAAAATAGGAGAAATTTCTTTAATTGTTTCAGTATAATCTAAAAAATTTACATTTTTAACATCTTTTGAAAATGATGTAGATTTAGTTTGTATTGTAGTTAAACCAATTATTCCAACATTAACTTTCCCAACTTTAATAATTTGATATCTTTTTTGATTAGGTAAAAATATTTTTTCCATTGTAGTAATATTTTGAATATTACCAATAATATAATTAAAATTTGATTTTTGCATAAGTGGTTCAATAAATTTTTTTTCATAGTCCCATTCATGATTACCAAAAGTTGCAGCAGTCAAATTCATAATATTAAAAAAATCTGTTATAATTGAACCTTCACTTAATTTATTTTCATATCCTCCTTGAAATTGATCACCTGCATCTAACCAAATAAATCTTTCTTTCCATTCTTCTCTTAATATACTTATATATTTACCTAAATAATCAAGTCCACCTGATTTATATGTAAAGTTTTTATGACGAAATTTTATATCTAAAGGGAAATATGAACCGTGAATATCATTTGTTCCTAATATTGCTATGTTATATTCATCTTCTGTATCAATTGGTTTTGGGTAATCATAATTTGATAAGTCTATTATTTTATCATCGTTATTTTCTTTTGATTTTGAAAGTTTTAATATTTGGAATAAGATAATTAAAAGAATTTTTAACATTTATTTATGAGAAATATATTTTTAAATAAATTGTTTTGTTTAAATAAAAAATAAAAATTTTTATTATACTATTTTTTCCTTTATTGTATTTTAATATATACATATTCAATTTTATAACTGAAATAATATATTTTATTTATAAACAAAACTATTAAAAGTCCCAGATAAATACCCACTATCTACAACTTGAATTTTTTCGTTAGTATTAAAATAATCACTTTTAAAACTCTCATTTAAACTACTAATAAAATTACTTTTAATCTCAAAATAATATTCTTCAGGAATACAATCTTCAACTTTTTTCCCTAAACTTTCTTCTAAAAAATTACATAAAACTCCATTAATAAATCCACATCCAGCCATTAAAAAATAAACACCATTTCCAAATAAATTAGTAAATAATGGAACAAATAAAGGACCAATTCTCATAACTAAAACTAAAAAACCACAAATTGTTCCTCTTAATTTAGGAGCAAAAATTTCAGGAGTATAAACAGAAATTACAGTAAAAGTTGCAGAATAACCTAACATTCCAATCATTATAAAAGTACTTTTTAAAAAACCATTTAAGAAAAGTGAAAAAAAGAAAAAAATACTTCCAATATAACTTGATATTTTCATTATTATTACTCTACCAAAAATATCTGAAATGTAACCTGCAGTTAATTCACTTATTAATTCTCCTAAAAATGCCATTATACTATTACTAAAAAAATTTCCTGGGATTGTTTTTAAGTTTATTACTATTCCAAAATAATTTAATGAACCTGCGAGATAAATATAACTTAATATTAAAAATTTTTTTCTTTGAGATTTTAATTGGAAAATTTCAATTACTGAATATGTTTTAAAATCTATATTTTTACTTGATGATGATATAAATGATTGTTTAAAACTATTTTGTATTTCTTTTGAATTTTTATTTATATATTCATTTATTTCTTTTTCTTTTCCATTTATTTTTGCTATTTTTTTATAACATTCCAAAGCCAAATTTCCTTTTCCAATATTAATTAAATAATTAGGACTTTCAGTAAAATAAACAAAAATTAAATAAGTAGTAATAATATGAATAATTAATAAAACAGTATAAATAATTCTCCATTTATTAATATACATAAAAAAAAATCCTAATATGATTCCTAAAAGTGAATATAAACCATTTAATAAACCAATTGTAATTCCACTCCAATCTCTTGGTAAATATTCAGTAACAACATAAAAACACATTGAAAAAGTAAAAGTATCAATTCCACCTAATAAATTAATAATTAAAGTTTCAAAAGCAGATGAATTAATAAATTGTAAAAACATTACAAAAAGTGAATATGACATTAATATTTTTAACATTTTTTCTCTTCCTATTTTATCTGGAAATTGGGTTAAAAATATACATCCAAATAATGCTCCTGCAAAAACAAAAGTTGGTATTAAATCAATATAAAAATCTTTTTTACAATATATATTAAATGAATATGACCAATTATTTATACTATTTTTTCATCTTTTATTAAAATGTTTGATTCAATATCATTACATAAATTAGGAGAATAAATATATGTTTCATTTGGATTTTTTATATTTATGAAATTGGGTTGCTTTGATAAATAAGATATTTCTAATGTATATACAGTTGTTAATGTTCCTGTTGTTATTATTATTATACATGTTATATATTGGAATTTTCCATATAAATTAATTATTTCTTCTATTTTTTCTTTCATTTAATTAAATATTATAATTTTTTATATTATTATTTTTTATTTGTTGAGTAAAAAGAAAAAATAAGTAAAATGAAAATTTAGAAAATTTAAATATTTAATTTTATATATAATTTTAACAAAAAAATAAATAAATTAAAATTGTTTTTAAAAGTCAATTTTCAATATTTTAAAAATGGGAATATGTGATTCATCAAATAAGAAAAATAAAAGAAAAATAATTAATTATCAAATTGAAAATAACAATAATTTAAAACAAAAAAAAAAAAGAGTAATACAACAAAATTATAATGATGGTTTTGATCACATAAGAGTTCAATTCAGAACAATAATACAAAATTATCCTTTTATAAACTTTGGAGAAAATCAACAAGAAGAAATAGAAAATGAATATGTATCATCAAATTTTTCTCCTTATCGTTTTATTGAAACAAAAAATTATTCAAATTTATTTACAAAATTATATGAAATTTGTTTTTTAAAATGTGAACCAATTTTAGCAAATATAACTGATGATAAAAAAAAAGCAAATTTGATTTTTTTTAGAATTGTTATTTTTATGTTAAGTAATTTAATTGATATGGAAAGAAAAATTGATTTAATTAAAACAATAATTGTTGAATCTTATGATCCAGATCAAAAAAAACATAATGTTGATGATTTAAAACAAGAAATTTTAAGTTTAAGCGAAGTTTGTTCAGAAATTTTAATTTATTTTGGTATGTTACCTCAATTTATTAGTAATAATGAATTAATTAAAGTTTTAACTGAACAAAATTATTTATTAGATAATAAATATCCTAAAGTTGATTTAGATGTTTTTTTCTTTGATAAAATTCAATCATTAATTAAAAATAAAAATGATAATGAAATGGTAAAACAAAAATGGTTTGATTTTATAATTGAACCTTTAATGAATGAAAATGAAAATGATAATGATAATGCAAATAATTTAAATTTAGAAAATATTGGATTAAATACTATGATGAGAAAACAAATATTAATGTATTATGATATTGATGATAATACTAAAGAAGAAATTATATATAGAATTGTTCATATGTTAGATTCGAATAATTTTATGGAAACATTTTTTGGAAAAAATGTTCCAGAATATGATATATGTTTTTATAAAAGTGATTTAAATTAATTATTTTAATTTATATTTATAAAATATTTAAAAGTATATATAAATATCAATAAATAATAATATTTTATTAAAATGAATAATAATAATGAACAATTTTCTTATATTAATTATCATAATTTTATTTTCTTTTTTGCAATTACTTTAGTTTTAGGATGTCATATTTTTTACTTAACAACAAATAATAGTTCAAATAAAAACTTTTTACATTCGTTTAATCAATATTCTGATATTTCTCCATATAATTTAATAAGAAATTTAGCAGAAGAAAAAAAAGAAGAAAAAGAAGAAGAAGAAGAAGAAGAAGAAGAAAATAATGAAACTGAATATTTTAATAATATAACTGAAATAGAATTAGAAAAAAAAATTGTTGATGTATATAATACAGAATTTCCTTTTTTCCAAAATATAAGTTTTTTTGATTATTATGGTGAATGGAATAATCTTTCATTTAAAAATAATATTTTTCAAAATAAAAAAGGAGAAGCTGAACTTTATTTTTATAAAAAGAAAACAGGAAGAGTTGTTTATTTAGATTTATTTGGAAATAAAAGTGATTCATTTAAAGGAGTTTTACTTTTAAAAGATGGAAGATACATTGATAAATATATAAGAGCAAATTTTACTCTTTATTTACCAAAAAATTTTATAGAAAAATATGATGAATTAAAAGATAAAGATTCATTTAAATTAGATAATAATAATACAAATTTAGATTTTGTATGTTCAGTTTTATTATATAATTATACATCATATACTTTTAATGAAACAAACATAACAATAAGATTTTTTAATAAACCAAAAAGAGATGAATTTACATTTGAAAAAAGTTTCGAAACAAAATTTTCTTCTATTTTATTTTCAATTCGTCATGAAAATTTCACATTTGACATAAAAGCAAATACAATATTTACAAAAAAAACAGAAGAAAAAATTAGAAATTATTCATTTATTTTAACATTAATAGGTTGTTATGAAATATATGGAATATTTATTTTAATAATAGCAGTATCAGATAATAATCAAATAGGATTAAATTTAGATTTAACAACAATAATAATATCAATATTTTATAAAAGTTTCATTTGTTCAATTCATTTTTATTTATCAATATCAACATCAAGTGATGATTTATCATATTCATACGGAATTCCAGCAATAATATATTTTTTTGCTTTTTCTGGATTTGAATTAAGACTTCTTTTATTTTCTTGGAGATCAAGAAATATGGATTTATTATTTTCAAATCCAACTTTATTTCGTAGAAAAATGTTTTATTTTTATCTTTTTTTTTATATTTTATTATTTGCTTGTTTATTAAATATAAGAAGTATTTTAACTAATTTTTTAGGTAATTTAATTTTATTTTCTTGTTCTTGGATTTTTCAAATAATATACTCAATTAAAACTGGAACGAGACCTCCAATGAGTAGAAGTTATATTTTTTTTAGCTCAATTGGAAGATTATTTCCTGCAATTTATTTAAAAGCTTATCCTTATAATGCTTTTGAATTAAAACCTTCTTATTTAAAAACTTTTACTATTTGTTTAATTGTTTTAATTGAAACTTTTATTGTTTTATTACAAAAAACTTTTGGTCCTAAAGTTATTATTCCTAAAAAATGGAAAAAATTACCTTATAATTATTATAGAGATCATGTTGATGTTAATTCTCATATTTCACAAAATCCAAATTGTGTTATTTGTTTAGAAGATTTATCTAATGATATTGATGGAAATTTAAATGAATTTGAATTGAAGAGGAATAGTAAAATTGAGAAAATGAAAAATATTTTTTTTATTGGGTTTTGTATTAGAAAAATTGAAGAATGGTCTTTAAATATGGTTGGAAAAATTGAAAAGAAAAAATATATGATTACACCTTGTGATCATATTTTTCATACTGTTTGCCTTGAAAAATGGCTTCAATTAAAAAATGAATGTCCTTATTGTAAACAAAAAATACCTCCTTTAGAATAATGATATTTTTATTGATATTTTTTTTATTTTTATTAATAATATTAATAATTAATAATAAATAATTATTTATTTACTTATTTTTATTTAGAATAAATTCAATATCTATTTATTAAAACAATAGAATTGATTTTTCTTATATTTAATTTTAAGAAATGCAAAAAAACAAATGATTAATTCAATTTTAAAAATATTTCTTAATATAATAATTAATCTTCAATTTTATTAAAAATATTTATTTAATTTTTCAATATTGTTAGCCATTTTTCATTTGAATATAAATTTATTAATAATCTATTATATTTTATAATAAAAATCAAAAAAAAAATATTTTCCATAAATATCTTAATTTATTATTTAAATGGAAAATATACTTTAAAAAATTATTTATCATGAATAATAATAATATTATAAAATATTTTTTAAATTTAATTATTTTGGTATTTAAAAACTTTTCACATATTCAATTTTTTATTTTAAAAATGTCCCAATTTAATTCAAACTTAGAATCCGTTTATAAAATCTCCCAACTTTTTTATGATAAATACATTCAAAAATTTGAAATAGGAATGAGCCCAAAAATATTCAATAAATTCAGATTATATTATCATAATATAATCACCGAAGTAATTTTAATTTATAATATTTAATATAGAATTTAAATGAAGTTTTTTCAGAAGATAAAACAATTCAAAAATTAATCAATTTAATCCAAGTTTCATTTAATAAATGGAATAAAATATCAAATAATGAATTCATAAAAAATGATATTTTTATATTTTTTTTCATTGCATCTTGCTTTATCATAATTAAAGTAAATAATTATCATAATTTAATTTTTTTTACAGACTATAGACAAAGACAAAAAAATAAAATTAAAAGAATGGTGTATTAAAAATGAAATAAATCGAAATTTTGTTTCATGGGCGGAAAAAGTTATTCTAAATTATAATAATAATAATTTAGATAAATTATATTTAAATTGCCCATTTGACATTATTGAATTGGTAAGTGTAAAGTTACAAAAAGTAATAAATTTTTCAAATATAAAAATGAAAAATTTTATAAATATTACTAATTCTTTTATACTTTTTTCATTGAATGAATATTCTATATATAGCAAATATAATCAATTTATTATTACTTTTGCTTGCTTATTAATTGGAATTTCTTCTGATTTTGATAATAATGAATTGAATGAAGATGAAAAAGAAAAAAATAAAAATTTATTAAAACAGTTTATTAAAGAATTTAATTTTATTGATTTATCAATCATCGAAAAATGTGAAAAGGATATTTTATTTATTATTGATAATTATTCGGATGATGAAAATGATTTTGAGATAACAAGACCTAATTCATTAAATTCACTTTTTGATAATATCAACATCGAAAAATTAAAGGATGATAAAAGTAATTCGAATAATTTAATTTTAAATGAATATTCAACAAATTTAAATGAGCAAATTTTAAATGATTTTATTTTTGATTAACCAAAATTTATTTATTATATATTTGATTTTAAAGATGAAGAAAATATAATTTTTTCATCTTTATATTTAATAATATTTTTGTATATTCTTTATTATTATTTAGTATAAACCTGAATTCTAATTCAATTAATATAATATTTATCACTTGAATGTATAAATATAAAAAATATTTTATCACGTTATTTTTATTAATAATTATTTAATACTAGAAATAAAATTAATCAATTAAAAATTATTATTTAAAATATATTATTATAAAAGATTAATAAAGAAATAATTTTAATTATTTAAGTTTAATAATGATATGTAAAGTTATTATGATTTTCATTTTTAAAATAAATAAAATATTTAATGATTTGATTACTATATATAATTAATTTAATATATAAAAATGGTATACTATAATTTAATTTTCAATATAAAAAAACAATATAAAAATAAATGTAAAAAAGCTTTTCTAAACACTTATAGTCATATAAAATATTTTATATAAAAAAAACTGAAAAAAAAATTCTCATAGAAATATTTGAATATATATAAGAAAATACAATTAATAATTAATTTTGTCCATCTTCAGAAACTTCAATAATTTCTCCTTCATTTAAAAAAGGATGTTTTAAAGCATCAACAGGAC
>JAJMZS010000797.1:0-10442 GCA_023807205.1 Isotricha prostoma | reverse complement strand
CCCAATCCCCAATCCCCCATCCCCAATCCCCAATCCCCATAATGGAATTATAATTTATATCATATACTTATTTAATATAATTATATATTAATATTTGAATGACAATATATTTTTTTTATTTAATAATTAATATAAAATTGATTTTAATTAATAATCTCTAATTATTAAAAAATATTAAAATAAAAAACATTAAAAAATCTATTTTTTAAATGGGTTGTGGAAATTCAAAAGAAAATTCATCTTTAAACCCTTTAGAAACATTATCATCAAATCAAAATTCTTTAGAAGAATTAATAACAATATCAAAAACACAAACAATCTCAATATTAAAAGATAATAAATTAGCATATATAACAAATAATAAAATAATAATATCCTCATTATCAAATACAAAAAATAATCCAGATGAACAGATAATAATTGAAATAGAAAATTTGGAAATTAAAAATTTTATTGAATTTTCAAAAGATAAAATAATTGTATATGGGGATAAAGGATTTTATATAATAAATTTAATTCCTCCAAATTCTTTTGAAATAATTGATGATTTTGATGAAAAAGAAGTAGGAAAAATAAATTTTATTTTAGAATTAAATATAGATTGTTTTATAACAGTTTCTGAAAATAATGCAAAAATTTGGATTAAACATAATGATACTTACATTTCTTATAAAGAAATTGAACATCCTGAAAAAATTGAAAATATTATACTAATTGAAGATTTAATTATTACAAATACTAAAAATTGTATTTATAAATGGGATTTAAAAGAATTAAAATTAATTAGTAAAATTGAAAATATTAAATGTAATGAATTATTATTTTATTTAGAAAGTAATTATATTATAGTTGGAGGAAATGGAATAATTCATTTAATTAATTTTAATGAAATGAAATTAGTTAAAGATATTATTATTGGAAAAGAAGGAAATTTTCCTAAAAAAATTGTCAAAAAAGATAATAATATTTTTTTTATTATTATTGAGAAAATGGGAATTACTGAATGGAAAATAAATGAAGAGGAATGGAAAAGGATATTAATAAGGAAAGAAAATGATTTAAATATAATTGGAAAATTAACAGATAATAAAATATTAGGTTTTATAAATGGAGATTCCACAACTAAAATTGTATTAATAAAATAATAAAAAATAAAATTTAAAATTATTGAAAAGATTTTATTTATTATAATTTATTTTTATTATGGAATTAATTCTTAGAAAAAATTGAATTATTAAAGAGAATGGATTAATTATCAAAAAATATTATTAATAAGGAAAAAAAAGTTAAAATAATTTTTATAAAACTATTAATTTATAAACAGTAAAAAATTTATTTCTTAACTTTTTATGTACTTCAAGTAAATATTTATTAGTTATTTTTATCAAATTTCAAATGAAGTTAATAAAGAAATTTTTCATTTTAAAGGAAATTAGTAATTCTTTTTGCTATTTATATTTAAATAAATCTATTTATATTATAATGAAATAAATTAATCCTCATTTTATAAATATAATATATTTCAAATGAATTCCTAATGATAATAAATTCTATCGAAGAACAATTTAAATAAAGAATTAAATAATGTATCTTAAAGAAAATAAATGATATTTTTTTCTAAAGTAATAATGATTTGAAAAATTTTATGCAAAATAAATTATGAATATATTTATAAAATAAAATGATAATAAATAAAAAAATTAAAAAGATATATTTCAAAATATTATTAAATTTTTAACATTTTAAAATCTCAAAAAAGATTTTAAATTAATTTATTGTTTACATTTTCTATCTTTAAAATGACAAAAAAGAAAATATTTTAATTTGCTTTTTATTTATGTTTATAGAAAATAAAATCCTATTTAATCAATAATATTTATAAAAATTATACATAATATATATATAAAAAAAAGTTAACTTAACAAAAAAAAGATATAAATAATAATAATTAAAATTTATTATAATAGAAAAAAGAATTAATGAGTATTACAATTTTCAAATTCCCTATTATATATTCAAAAAACCTAAGTGAAAATAATAAAGAACATGAAAAAATTTTAGTCGATAAAGAAGTACAAACAGATGAAAAATATTCTAAAATTCCAAAATTAGGTAATTATAATAAAAATGATTTTTTACAAAAAAAAAGAATTAGAAAAATAAAAAAGAAAAAATTTGGAAGAAAAAAAAAAAATGATCAATCAATTAAAACACATTCAAAATATTCAAATGACAATTGCATATATAAAATCAAAAATAAATCTTTTAATTGTATTTTTTTTACATTAAATAATTTATTAAAACTGATACCCAGCCAAGAGAAATTTAAAAAAATTAAATCTTCAATTTTAAAAGATAATTCTAAATTATATAATGAAAAATTATTACAAACAAAAATTAAAGATATACTTTTGTTAAAAATTTCATCAAAATATACTATTCCTTATAATTATAATAATCAAGATATAATTAATAAATATTCTTCAAATGAATTAATAAAAGAAATTTTAAATATGAATTATGAAGACTGCATTCAAAATTTATTTATGATGAATTCTAATGATTTTAAAGAAAAATATTCATTTGAAAATAATTTATTATTTGAAAATTTAATTATCCAAGATGAAAAAGAATATTCAATTTTAAAAAACTTAATCAATAAAGGTATTATAAATTATTTTAAAAAAATCAAACCAAGGAAACTTAGAACAAAAAAAGTGATTTAATTATAAAAATCTTCCAAATAAAAAAACTTATATAGCAAAAAAAAAATTATTATTATATATTATATATTAAAAAAATATATTATTTAATATATTTTTAACTATATTTTAACTTATTATTTTATTCACAATGAATTCATATATAAAATCTCTAAAAGAGTTTAAGTTAATAAATAAAAAACCAAATTAAAATAAAAAAATAAATTCAAAAAAAAAAATATAATTTTTTTATTTATTAAAATAAATTTTACATTTTATTATATTTTAATAAATAAAAATCTCCATTATTGTATAATTAAGAGAATTACAAATTATTATTTTCTTTTTTATCAGGAATATTCAAAAAAATATTTCTTAAATATAAATTATTTATTTAGATTAACTCTTTTTTATCAATAAGATTTATTTTAGATTAACTCTTTTTTATCAATAAGATTTATTTAGCATAATTAAATAATAAAAAATTAAAAAAATAAATTTATTCATTTAATATAATTTCATTAAATAATTAAATTTAATAATATACTTATTTTTAAATTACAAAAATATATTTTAAAAACTTCATTAAAACTAATTTCCATGAATATTATATATGAATTGTTAACAAATTTATTTATGATGAATCCTAATGATTTTAATGAAAACTATTCCTTTGAAATAATTTTTTTTTCAACTTCACTTATTTAAAAAATATATTTTCTTCAAATTTCAACTAACCAGTAATTTCTTTTTTATTATTATAAAAAATGTTAAATATAATCAAAAAAACTTCTTGATAAAAATATCTAAAATTAAATAGAGAATTTAAAATTATGAATGAAAATCAAATAAATTCAATAAATAACAATCTTCAATAAAAATTATTTTGAACTAATTTAAATCTTTTCATTTTAAAATAAATTGTATTAAAATAAATTTTTTCATTTAAATCACTATAAACTTTATAAGAAGAAGATTTTTATTCTTTTAATTAAAATCACAAAAAAATATTTTTATACAAAAAATAAAATTATCTTAAATAAATTTATTTATTAATTTTTTTCTCTAATCCTTTTTAAACTCAACAATTTCATTTCTTCTTTTCCAATTTTCTCAACATTAATAAAGGTTTGATTTTTACTAATAAAGACAGAAGTAGTTTGAATAGTAAAATTTTCATTATTATTTAAATTATCATTTAAACTATTTTTTCTTTCACTCAAAGAAATACTATTTAAATTTTCATTATCATCACTTTTATTTCCATTTAAACAATTAAGACATCTACATTTTTCATTACAATTTTTTCCTGCTTTAAAACACTCACAATACTTTTTATTACAACTTGATTTAGAACAAGTACAAGAAATTGAATTTAAATTAATATTATTATTAAACATTTCTTCATTATTAATAATATTTTTAATATTATTAGTATTATCATTTTTTTGAAAAATATATTTATTTAAACAATTAATACAATGACAACCAAAACAAAATTTTCTATTTGCAAAACATTCACAATATTTTTTAATACATTGTGTCTTTGTACAAGTACAACAAGTTTTTTCTTTATAAATAAAATTTTGTTCATCAAAAGATTCATATTTATTATAAATATTATTATTATTATTTTCATCTTTTTCATTATTATTTCTATCAAAAGTTTCATTATATAAACTTTTTGGTTGAATTAAATTTCCACTTCTTGATTTTGAAAAAAAAGGAATATTTAAACCTTTAAAATTACTTCTATCATTATTAAATCTAAATGAAGGAACTATTATTGGGAATGTTATATTATTATTATCTTCTGATATTTTATTTTGTATTATTGAAGTTGTTGTTGATATTTTTTCATTACTTGATGAATTTTTTAAATTCATTGGTTGAAATATTTTTGATTCATTTTTTTTTGGTGAGAATTTTTCATTTTCTTCTTTTTTTTCTTCTATTTTTTCATTTAATGTTTCTTTTTTTATATTTTTTGGAGATGACATTTTTTTTTAGGTTTTAAATTTTAATTTTAAATTTGAAATTTGAATTTCAATTTTATATTCAAATTTAATTTTTTTTTTTAATCTGAATTTTAAATATTTTATTTATTTTTATAAAATAATATTATTTAATATAATTTATATATTTAATTATAAATTATATTATAAAGAAGTTCCTCTTTCTAAATTAAGTTTAATACCAGAAGCTTCTTTTCCAAAAAATCTTTTTAATTTTTCATTAAACTTTTTATTTCTTTCATTAATATAATCAACATTTGCTTCTTCAATAAATCTTCTTCTTCTTGTAAATTTCTTTCTTTTTTCAATTTGTTTTAATAAATCTAATTTTAACATTTCTTTTCTTTCTTCATTACAAATTTCATTTAAATTATTTATTCCATTTTTCATTTGTTCATCATATAATTCTTTATTAAAAGGCATATTTTTTAATCTTTTTTTATTTGATCTATATATTGTATTTTTATTAAATAAATCCCAACCATATGAAATATTTTTTTCTTTTTTTCTTTCTTTTTCTTTTTCTTTCTCTGAATGATTTATACTATTTAAAATATAAGTTTTATTTTCTGGAATTCCTTGTTGTTTTAATTTATTTTTTAATTCTTCTTGTTTACTTTTCCAATTATTATTTCTATTATTTTCATTATTTAAATCATTATATTTTTGATTTTTTTTATTTTCATCAATTGCTTCTTTTTCATTTAAATTAATTGCTTCTGATATTTTACTATTAAATAATTTTAATCTTTTCTTAAATTCATTTTCTTCTTCATTTTCATTATCATCTATTTCATTTTCTTCCTCATCATCACTACTTGATTCTTTATCAGATAAATTTTTATTTCTTTTCATTCCAATAAACTTTTTTTCTTTATTATCTTCATTATCAATTTCTTCATTTTCTTCATTTTCTTCATTTTCTTTATTTTCTTCATTTTCTTCATTTTCTTTATTTTCATTATTTTCATTTTCACTATCATCATTACTTTCATTTTCATAATAAACATCTTTATCTTTATTTTTAATTAAAAACTCTTTAAATTTTTGATTATATTCTTCAATTTCTTTTTCTCCCATAATTTTAATAATTTCTCTATTTTTTCTTTTTTCAATAATAGAATCAATAGTTTCTTTAAAAACATCTTCTCTCAAATGTAATCTAGTAGTATCAAAATCTCCACAATCAAAAACAACAATATTAACTTTAGGTTTTTTAAAATTATCAACAGGTACTTTAGAAATTTCTTTTAAAACATCCATTCCATTAATAATTTGTCCAAAAACAACATGTCTATCATCTAATTGAGGACAAGGTTTTAATGTAATAATAAATTGAGAATTATTTGTATTTCTACCAAAATTATTCATTGATAATAATCCAGCACAAGAATGTCTTCTTGTAAAATTTTCATCTTTGAAAAATTGACCATAAATTGACTCACCACCTTTACCATTATTATATACTATATCTCCTCCTATTATGTATTGATTGTCTAATATTTTAAAAATTTTTGTTCCTTTGTAATTTAACTTTTTTTTTGATATTAATGCTTTTCCATATTCACCTGTACATAATCCACGAAAATTTTCTGAAGTTTTGGGAGTTATGTCAAAGAATAATTCTATTTCTATACGACCTAAACTTGTTGTTCCTGCTATGAAGTCAAAGTAAACTCTGTTCATTTTTTTTTATTTTTTTTTATTTTTTTTTTTTTTTTTTGAATGTATTTTTATTATTTATTTTGGTTTTTTTTTAATTTTGATTTTAGATGATTATTAAATAATAATTAGTTAAAAAATAAAATTTAGATAAATTTAGATAATTCAATTATTTTGATTTATAAGTTTAAATTTAGAAAAAAACAAATCAAGTAATAAAAAAGTTTTTAATGTTTTAAAATGATTAAATTTACTATCATATATTTTTTTATTGTTAAAAAAAAAGTTAATTAGTTATTTAAAAGTTTACTAAATTTTAATTTTTGAAAAAATCTTTTAAATAGTTGTTGAAAAAAATATATCTTTATATCAAATTTTTATGATATTCAAATAATAAAACATAATAAAAAAAAAAATTAATACCACGAACGCCCACCGTGGGGCTCGAACCCACGACCACAAGGTTAAGAGCCTTGCGCTCTACCAACTGAGCTAGACGGGCTATCTTACTTTTAATATGAAATCAATTATTATAAAATTTATTCTTCTTTAATAAAATTAATATTTTAAATTTATAATTTTTTCATATAAATATATTAAGTCATACAATTATTTAATATTGAAAAGTGTATTTATTATAATAATAAATATTTTAGTAATTATAAGAGATTTCAAAATGGATTTAATTTATAAAATATTAAAGTTGGAAAATTGATTAATTAATTTATTAAATATTAAATTTTATGGAAATAATAATTTTTTTTATTATAATTAATAAAATGTTGGATATATATAATTTTAAAAAATTATATTGAATATGAATATAATTAATAATAATAATATTCAATAATATATCATTAAATTATATTTATTAAAATAAAATGTTTAAAATTAAGATATTTAAAAATAATAATTATAATATAAAATTCATCTATACATTAAAATTTTTTTCACAATCAAATTAAAATGTTTTCTTTTTCTTGAAATATTTTAACAGAAAAAGAACATAAAAATAATATTCAATAAATTTCAATGATTTATTCCAATTAACAAAAAAAAAATTTTAATTCCTTTAAAATAAAAATATAATAAATATTTATTATATTATAAAATAATAAAATATAAAAACCAAATAGCAAATTTTACTACACAAATATCAATTAAATTCCAAATAAAACAAATTTAAAACTAACCTAATATTACACACCAATACTCAAATATTATAAACCTATAAAAGCTAATAAAAAAGAAAAAAAAAAAAAGTTAAAATAAAAAAACCTAAACAAAAAAACATAAAAAAAAAAAAAAAGAAAAATAAAAAAAAACCAAATTTAAAACCATAATTTTTTTCCAACAGAAGTCAAAGGAACATATCTAACTTCTAATTCTTTAGTATAACTAATTTTCCCATATAAATCTTTATCAATAATATAAATAAATTGTACTTCACCATCTTTCCCAATAGGAATAATCATTCTTCCTCCAAAATCAAGTTGATTAAGTAAACTTTCAGGTACTTGTTCCGAAGCAGCACCAACATGAATACAATAAAAAGGCATTTCTTCCTTTAATCCTAATCTCCCATCACAACAATACAATTTAATAATTCCCTTTTCTAATAAATCTTTATGATTCTTACTAATATTATTCATACCAAAATGACATAAATCTTTTATATGTTCAATTCCATAAACTAATCCTTTATCATTCATCATTTTACTCATTGCTACTGTAAAATATCCACTTCCAAATCCAATATCTAAAACTTTTTTTCCTTCTTTTAAATGATTTTCTAATTTTTGTAAACAATATGCATGAAGAACTGGTGCTGAGATTACTACATTATAATTTATTTTTTGGGGTAAATTTACGTAGGGACATGTTGGAGAAAAATCTGATCTATCGACTTTTAACATTGAATTGTATACTTTTTGAGATTTTATATATCCTAATTTTACTAATTCGTTTAATAATTCTTTCATTGATGTGTTTTGAAGAGGAATATATTGAGGAGGAGGATTTTGAAATGTTTGAGGAACTAGGAATGGATTCATTTGGGGCTTTTGGTTTGATGGGTTTTGAGACATTTTTTATTTTAATTTTTTTTTTTATTTTTTTTATTTTTTGGGTTTTTTATTGGTTTTTTTTTTTTTTTGGGTTTTGGTTTTTAGTTTTTTTATGCTTTTATTTGATTTTTTTGGTTTTTTTAATTTGGTTATTTTAATTATTTGTTTTTTATTTTTTTTTTATATATATTTTTATTTTTATTATAATATTTAATTATATATTTTATTATTTTAACTTTTTTTATGAAAATTATTTTTTGTTTTAAATTTTAATCATTTAACTATAAACTATTTTATGTATAATATTATAAATACATATAATTTTTTTATCTTTTATTACAATTAATGTGTGATAATAATTGTTTAAATGAAGATTTTAAATTAGAAGATTTAAAGATAAATCAATATGAAAGTCCTAAAATTGGAAATTGTGGAAATTATAAAATTGTTAAAAATGAATATAATAATAATTTTGATTCAACAAATCCTACTAATCAAATTGATAATGGTAAAAATGCAAATAAAAATATTATTTTTAATGTTACATATAGAAAAGGTAGAAAAGAAAAACATGATCAATCAATAAGAAAAAATAATAAAAATAGTGAAAAAAATATTGTTAAAAAAATGAGAACAAATTATCATAAGTTTTTAAAATATCATTTAATTATATTAATGAAAAAAAATTCAATTAAACATAAAATTTATGCAATTGAATCTAAGTTAGTAATAAATATAAATAGAGAAAATACTTTAAATTTATTTAAAATGAATATAAAACAATTTTTTAGTCAAAGAATAACAAGAAAAGTTAAGTCTCACAAAAAATCAAATAACAAAGTTTTAAATATTTTAATACAAATTGATAAAATAAAAGATTTTTTAAATCAAAATTATCTTGATGTTTTTTATAAATTATTTTTAATGAATAATAATGAATATGAAAAAGAATATGGTAAAAATAGTTTTTTATTTGAAAATATTCAAATTGATGATTTAGAAAGAGAAAAATGGTTAAAAATTATTAATACTAGTACAAAAAATAATGAATATGGATTAAATAATTATTATATAAATAAACATGGAAGAAAACAAAAAAAAATCAATCAAAAATATTTTGATAAAAATATAGACACAAATATTAACATTAATGAAATTGAAACTAATAATAATAAAATAGGAAAAAAATATGTTCATGAATACTTTTTTGAAAAGGTAATTAAAATGATTGAAGAAATTTAATTCCTAAAAAATAAATAAAAGAAATTAATGTGATTTTATTTATATCATTTTTTTTTAAAGAATCATATTTCAATATGTTCTTATTATAAAGAGCTAAAAATAGTTTTATACTATAATATATACAGTTGATTTAAGATTTTATATATTATTTATGTTGTTATTAGTATTTCAATAATTTTATTAAAAACTATCATACTTTATTTTTTTTGAAAGATATTCTTTATATTTAAATTTATTCAAAATATTTTCACAATTTTAATTTAAATTTCAAACAAATAATTTTTAATGTAATTTTTAAAATTTTAAAAATAAAATTAATTAATTTATAACTATAAATTATATATGGATGTTTACATTGATATCTAAATTCATTCTAAATTTTTAATAGGATAATTAATTATTATTAAAATTTTGATTCCCATTATTCATATTATTATTATTTCCATATTGATTGTAATTATTTATGTTAATATTATTTTTATTATCATAATTAATAATGTCAAATTTATTAATTGATCTTTCATCATAATATTCTAAAAATCCATTGATCAAATCATTATTTTTTTTATTCGGATAATTATTTGGCTCATTATAATTAAAATTATTATTAAATTGATAATTATAATTATTATTATTATTGTTATTTTGATAATTATTATTAAAATTATCATTGTTATTAATATTATAATTATTGCTATTATTATTATAATTATTATTATTATTATTATTGTTATTATAATAATAATTATCATATT
>JAJMZS010000796.1:0-10502 GCA_023807205.1 Isotricha prostoma | reverse complement strand
TGATTCGAAACCTGAACCGAATGGGAAGCCATCAAAGAACATTCTTAGAATAAAATAAATTAATTATCTTTTTTTTTTATTTGTTTTTTTTATTATTTTTTATTTTTTTTTTTATTTTTATGATAAAATATCATAATTAATATTTATAAATTATATAATTTTTGAATATATTTTATAAAATTAAACAATGTTATCTGAAAAGGATACTTTAGATACTTTAGAAGAGTCAAATGATGAAAGTATCCCAACATTGAAAAAGAATAATGTTCATATTTTAAAACTCACTAACTTGGTTCAAATAAACAGTAATCAATTTTCAATTTCAATTCCATTATATTTAATGAATTTAATTTATACCAACACTTTGAAAATAGATTTTAATGTTAAAATTAAAAAACAAAAAAATGATATATATACTTCAAAATTTCCTCCTAAAATTAGTATAGGAGATTTTGTTAATAAAATCATAAAATTTTCAAAAACTTCTGAATCAACATTTATTCTTGCTTTAATTTATTTGGATAGATTTTGTAAATTAAATGATTATATATTAACAGATTATAATACACATAGATTATTTTTAACATCCTTATTAATTGCTAAAAAATATAATGAAGACAATTTTTATTCTAATATTTTTTTTGCTAAAGTTTGTGGAATTAAACTTAAAGAATTAAATATTATGGAATATAACTTTTTAGTTGATTTATCTTTTACTTTATATGTTAAAAATTCTATAACAGATAAATATAGGAAAAAATTATTATCAACAATATAAATTAACTAAATAAAAGAAGGCGTAATGGAAATATGAAATATTTTTAATATTTCTAATTCCATCCTCTTTAAATTTATTATTGTTTTCTTTATTCATAAATTTAAATAATATTCATTATTTATAAATATTAAAGATAGAATATAATTTAGAAATATTTTCAACAATATTATTTTATATAATTCTTTTTACTATATTATTAAATAATAATAACCTAATAATTTTTATTTTTTAAAATTTTAAGTTTTTTAGATTTCCACTAAATAAAAATATTATCATTATTTAAATAAAAATAACTAAAATTCAAAAATAAATCAAAAATAAAATTTTAACAACATCCTTTCTTCCCATCATTAGTATTATTTTTCCCAGGTTTTAAAACAACTTTATCATCAATATTTTTATCCCCACCTTTATCAACATTATTAAAAATAGCCTGAGCAGACAATCCAAAAGCTTCAACAACATTATAAGCAGTTTTAGCAGAAGTTTCAAGAAACATTAAACCATTTTCCTTAGCAAAATTTTCTCCTTCTTCATAAGAAACTTGTCTCCTAAAAAATTAAAAAAAAATAATGTAAATAAAATAAAAAAAAATAATAAAACAAAAAATAAAATATACTTATCTTCCATATCTTTTTTATTCCCAATTAAAATAATAGTAATAGATTTAGAACTATTAGATCTTACTTCTTCTAACCATTTTTTTAAATGAGTAAAAGTATCTTTTCTTGTTATATCATAAACTAATAAAGCGCCTTGAGCGCCTTTATAATAAGTTCTTGTAATTGCTTGAAATGCTTCTTGTCCTGCTGTATCCCATATTTGAATTTTAACTGATTTTCCATTTAATTCTATTGTCTTTGCTCCAAATTCAACTCCAATTGTTAATTCGTGTTGATGTCTAAATTTATTTTCTGTAAATTGGAGAAGGATACATGATTTTCCAACAGCTATTTTTTTATTTTAATTTTTTTTTTAAATGTTTGGATTTATATTTTTTATTTTTACCCATGTCTCCTACTATTATATAACGAAATAAATAATCGTAATTATTGCTCATCTTTTTTTTTTTTGTTAAATAAATTATTTTTTTTTTTAAGGTTTTATATTAATTTTTTGTGATTGAAAATTTAAATATGATTTTTTTTTTTTTTTTGATTTGAAAAAATAGAGATTTTATTTTTTTTATTAGATTATTTACTTAAAGGTAATATATACATTAATAATAAAAATTATTACCTTTGATTTTTTTTACTATATTTATAAATAAATACAAAATATCAAAAACATTTATTTATATACTAATCAGATTACTTTCAATTTTTGTTAATTTTTTTATGAATTTTAACAAATGGTAAACAAGATTCATGACAAGAATTGGTTTTTTCAAGTTCTTCTTTTTTTACTAAACCAATTTCTTTTTCAATTTTTATTTCTCCAATTTGTTCATTTTGTGATTTTATTTTTTTTATTTTAGGTATATTTAATTCATTATTTTGTTTTAAATACTCATTATTACAATTTTTATTTTCAATATTTAATTTATTTTTTTTTAAAGAAGAAACTTGATCTATATCATTATATTCAAAATTTATTTTTGATTGTATTATTTGATATTTATTATTATTACATTCTATATTCTTTTTGTTTGAATTTATTTTATTTATATTTGATTCAAAATTTATTTTATTTGAATTGTCTTTTTGATTATTGTTTTTATTTATTTTATTGTTTTTTTCATTTGAATTTATGGAAGTTTTATTATTTATATTTTGTTCAATATCTATTTTATTTGAATTTTTAATTAGATTAATTGATTGTTCACTTTTTGTTTTATTTGTATTTTTTTTGATAAATAATTGTCTGTTTGAAGATGCAATATCTTTATTTGTACCTTGATCCAATTCCATAATTAAATTATCCATAATTATATTTGATCTTTCATTAGT
The DNA here is from genome assembly GCA_023807205.1 of Isotricha prostoma. Taxonomy (NCBI): domain Eukaryota; phylum Ciliophora; class Litostomatea; order Vestibuliferida; family Isotrichidae; genus Isotricha; species Isotricha prostoma. The sequence continues at coordinate 7,775 of JAJMZS010000796.1, read as the reverse complement.
TTTTTGATAAGACACACAAGAACAAAATGTTTGATTTCCCATATAATCAAATTATTTATTTATTTTTTTTCTAAAAATAAAAAATTAAAATACTTCAATAATACTAAAATATTGGATTATAATTTAATAATATAATTTTTAATTTAAAATATTTTAAATTAAAAATCATGAAAAATCAAAAGAAAAAAAGTACAGAAATACCTCCAAGAGTAATAGCTTTAGGGAATTTTAATGTTAAATATTCTTTGGAATTAACAAATGAAGAAATTAAAAAATTTGGATATGAAAATTTAAATGATATAAATAAAATTGAAGAATTATCTTTTTTGTTAACTTTTAAATATTTATGGAATAAAATTAAATTAATATCTGATAATAATTTAATTGATTCTTTTCTTTTTATTAATAATTATTTAACTTCAGAAAATAATAAAGCTTTTTATGAATTTGTTTGTTTAGAAAATCCAATTTATACAGAAGAAGAAAAAAAATATGAAGAAATGTTTGATACTGTAAATCAATTAAATATTCTTTTTTTAAATAAAAATCCTGTTTATAAAGAAAAATCAAGAAAAATTACTTTAATTCTTAAAAATAATGATCAAAGTAAAGAATTTATATTTGGAAATGGAACATATGATGAAGGATTAAGTTATAAAGAAAAAGAATCAAAAGCAGAAAAAAATTCATCAGAAATTAAAAAAGAAGAAAACAAAGAAGAAAAAAAAGAAGAAAACAAAGAAGAAAAAAAAGAAGAAGAAGATAAATTATTTAGTAATATTACTTTAAATTTTAAAGTATATGATTATTTTATATGTCATTTAGAAGAATTATTAGATATAAATCCATTACAAGATTTAATAGATTTTATAACAGAAGTTAAATTAACATATAATGCAAATATAATAATAAAATATAAAGATGTAACATCAAAATTTCCAGATTCAAATTCAATGATGAAATTAAATAGAATATTTTTATTAACAGATACATTTTTATTAGAAACTGATTCAACATTATCAAATTTTTCACATCATTATTCACTTTTAGGAACAAAAAAGAAAAAAAATGGAAAAATGGAAGAAACTGATATTAAAGATTATTTTATTCATACAATTGCATGTAGTGGTGAATTAAGTATGAATTATTCAAAAATTGCTTTTTTATTAAATGATAATATTTCAAAATTTATTATGATTGAAGTTCCAATGGGAATAAAATCAACTTATCTTAGTTATGATATAAGACCTTTTCCTAAAGTAAATCATACTAATGTTAATTTAGTTGATAAATATAAAAATGAATTAAAACAAAATATTGAATATTTAAAAATGATTTTTTTCTGTTCAATTTTATCAAAATTATTTTTTAATAAAAATAAAAATAAAGGAATTGGATTTTTATATACTTGTAATATTGTTTCTAATGAAGTTTTAAAAAGAGCATTAGAATTAAAAGTAAATAATGCAGAAATTCCACCAAATTCAAAATATTATTCTGTCAAAATTAATAAAAGTGAAATTGATGAATATGTAAAAAAATTAGAATTAGAAAAAAAAGAAGGAAAATTTATATTAGATTGTACAAATATTGAAAAATCAAAAATGAAATTTTATGTTCCTTTATTTGATGAAAACTTAAAATCTTATTTTAAAAATCAAGTTATTCATAAAGAATTAGTTAATAAAGGATTTATTAATAAAAAAGGTTTTATTAATTATGATCCTTATTATAGAGATTCTATGAAAGAAGAAAAAAAAAGAGCTGCTTCTAAAGAAGGAGGAAGAGTTGGGAGATTTCAAAATAATAATAAGGAGAAAGAAAGAGTTTTAAAATCTGTTTCACCACAAAATAGAAAATTACCTGGTGAAAAAAATAAAAAACCTCAAACTAAAAAAAATGCTAGGAATAAAAAATAAATTTTTTTTTAATTTATTTTTTGTTTTATTCTTTATATTAATTTATTTTTTTTATTATTGTTTTTTTTTTTACTAAATTAATTATTTATTTATTTATTTCATTAATGGATAATTTAAGCAATTATAATAGTGAAGAAAATAAAGATAATAATAACACAAAATTAACTTTTCTCACAGTTTTTTCTAATTTAAAATCAGAAAATTTAGATAACAATAAAAATAATATTAATAATTCTATAAAAGATGATATAAAACAAAATGAAATAAATTTTACTAATTCAAAACAAGTTAACATGCCTAATAATAATAATAGAATAGAAGAAAAAAAATTTGACACTAAAGAAAAAATTCCTTTTTTCAATAATATACCTAATAATAATATTATTGAAGAAAAAAAATTTGATAAAAAAGAAAAAATACCTTTTTTCAATAATATATCTAATAATAATATTATTGAAGAAAACAAATTGAATAAAAAAGAAAAAATACCTTTTTTCAATAATATATCTAATAATAAAAATATTCAAAAAGGAAATAATAAAAATCTTAATTTAATTTCAGAAATATATTTGAATACTTTTAAATCATCAATGAAATTAGTTGAAGAATTATATACATATATAGGTGATTTAGAATACAAAAATTTCAAATTGAGTTTCATACCTTATGAAGAAAATATAAATCAATTTTATAACCATTGTATATATAAACCAAAATCATATTCCATTTTAATATATCAAATTGATAAAATAAAATATTTAGAACAAAAAATTGAAATACATTTAAAAGATAAAAGAATTTTTGTATTTAATACTGAATCAGTATTAAATTTCCAAACCAAAATAATAGGATTAATAAATCCACATGAACCTTCCAATTATTTTCAATTTGCTTTATATTACAAAAATAAAGTATCAAATATAAATTATCAAATAAATGGTTGGGAAATATATAATATTGAAAATGAATTTTATCGTCAAGATTTAGATTTTTCAAAATATAAAATATCAAAAATAAATATGAAATATTTAATATGTTCAACATATCCAAAAATAATAATAATACCTTCATTATATCCAGAAGATAAATTAGAAAATCTATCAAATTTGAGAAAAAATAATAGATTTCCAGTTTTAACATATTATTATTCAAATCAAAAATCAACACTTTGGAGAAGTACACAATTATTTCATAACAATCAAACAATTACAGAGAAAGATTATATTAATTTAATTAAAAAGAATGACCAAGTATTAAATATTATTCAATTATCTTCTCAAAATCAAAAATCACAATATTATGATAAAATATTAAATAAAAATGATAAGCTTATTACATTTAATTTAGATAATATAACTTTGGTTAGAAAAAATTTTAAATTATATAAAAAAGAAAAAGATGATAAAAATTGGATGAATGAAATAAGTAAATTAATTCAATTATCAAATTCAATTTCAAATTTATTATATCATGGTATACATAATTATATTCAATCAATCGATGATTTTGATTTAACAACACAAATTTGTTCAATTATTCAGATTTTATTAGATCCTTATTTTAGAACAATAATTGGTTTTGCGGTTTTAATTGAAAAAGAATGGGTTTCATTTGGTCATCCTTTTTCTTTAAGAAATGCTTGTAATAATAATAAATTAAAAAGAAAAGAAAGATCTCCAATTTTTATTCAATTCTTATTTATTATTTATCAATTTATTTTTCAATTTCCAACTGCATTTGAATTTAATGAAGAATTTCTACTTTTTTTAACTGAAGAAATTTATACTAATAAATATGGAACATTCTTATTTGATTCTGAAAAAAATTTAAATGAATTTAAAGCAAGAGATTTAACTGTTTCTATTTGGAGTGATGTTTTTTTAAATAAATATAAGTTTTATAATAGTAATTATATAAAATATAATGGGAAATTAAATCCTGTATATCAACTCAATTTACTTGATCCTTGGAAAAATTTTTTAAATTTTTATAAAAAAATTGGTAAATGCTTTATAAATAATAAAAGGCATTATAAATATGAATTATTAAGAGAAGAAAAAGATAAAGAAGGAAAAGCTTTACATGAAATATATAATTTATTAAAAGAAAATAATATTCAAAATCAATTGAGTGAAAATGCAATTAAAATTTTTGCCAATTATGAATAGAAAATCCTTATTATAAAAATTATAAATATATCAATTATAAATTATTATTTAATTAATATCATTATGACGTAAATAATTTTTTTTTGGTATTAAAAACAATAAAACAATGAATAAATAATCAAATGGGAGTATGTATAGCAAAAGAAAAACAAATAAATGTAAATAAAAATATTAATAAAAATATAAAATTATAGGTTCAAAGAGTAATAAAAGAAAAAAGTTATGACAGAATAATTTCATGTACAATATTAAATAAAGGAGAAAAAATAAAAAAAAATTACAATTCTCAAAGTACCATTAATCAAATAAAGAGAAATTTGCAAAGAAATTATTTAGAAAACAAAGATAGTAATTTAATTAATTTATATTGTAACGGTAAAGAATTAACAGAAGGTGAAGAAGAAATTGGAAATATTTGTAAGAATAATGACACATTAGATTTAGTAATGGTATCAATAAGTATAAATGACTCAATTATTAATTCAGAAAATAAAATGAAAGAAAAAATAATAAGTAAATTAATACCTGAATGTAAATTTCATAAAGATAATAAAGATTGTTATTTTTGTATAACATGTGGAATGGCTTTTTGTGATAAATGTAAAGATTATCATAAAGAACATAAAAATATTGAAAAAAAAGAAATATTAAAATATCGTAAAGATTTAAAAGAAAAAAGAGAAAATTTATTAAAATCTTTAAAAGAAATGAATTTAATTGATATTACAAATGAAGTTGATATTTTTAAAGAACAAAGAAATGAATTATCTTCTAAATGTGATAAATTATTTAATGTTGTTGATAATATTAAAAATAAATATAACAATCTTAATTTGGATTTTAAAAAAGATTTTAATCAAACTTATCCTTTTATTTTAGAATATAAAGATAAAATTGAATATTTATATGAAGAATCTCAAAAAGAAACAACAATTCGTTTGGAAAAAAATTTTATGGAATTTTATTTTAAATATAAAAACATTTTATATAATTCTAAAAAAATAGATGAACAATTATTAGAATTAAAAAAAAAAATAGAAATATTTAAAGAAATAATTGAAGATTTAAAAAAAAGAATAGAAAGTTTATATAATGAATTAGTAGATCAATATTTTTATATTAAAGATTATAAATTTGATGATTTTTTAATTAATAATGATATAACTTCAACCAGATTAAATAAAACTTTCAATATAGAAAGTAGATATAGTGAGTCAAAATTATCAAAATATCCAGCATCAACAATGACACAAGCTTTAGGAAGAATGAATTTAGTAACTTTATTATCATCACCAAAAGAAAAGAAATCATATTTAAAAAGTATTAAATCAAGATTTTTAGAAAATATAATGAAAAAAGAATCAACAAATTTAATAAAAAGTAATTTAAATATATCAAATGGAAAAATAGATGAAATTAGTGAAAGTAGTGAATATCAAGATATTAATTTAAATATTATATATAATATTGAAATTAAATCAACAAATTTAATATTATTTGATAAAATAAATAAAAAATTATCAAAAGAACAAGTTAATTTAAATGATTGTATTTTTAAAAAATTTTGGTCATATCATTCAATATTAAATTATAAAGGAATATTTTATATAAGTGGAGGATACTCAACTTCAAAAATGTTTTATAAATATAATAAATTAAAAAAAAATTTTACAAAATTAGAAAATATGCCAAGTGGTCATTCATATCATAGATTAATAGGAATTAATAATTTTATTTTGTCAATTTCAGGTTTTAAAAATAAAAATGTAGAAAAATATAATATTGAAACTAATCAATGGACATTACTTCCTTTAGTAAATAATGCAAGAAGTTGGCCAAGTTGTGTTTGTTTAGATGATAAATATATTTTTTTATTTGGTGGATTATGTGATTCTACTAATTCTTCTTTAAATAATCAAATTGAAAAATTAGATATTACTAAAAATAATAATGATAATAAATGGGAAATATTTAATATTAATTCTGAAATTAAATTACCTTTTTATTCTGGAGTTGTTAAAATTAATAATGATGAATTATTTTTATTAGGAGGAAAATTTGATGCTAAAGAATCTAATATTGATGAATTTTATAATTTTTCATTAAAAGATAATTCTATAAAAAAAATTGAAGATATTAAATTACCTAATAATGATGAATTTAATGGATGTTTATTTATTGAACTTGGTGATAATAAATTTGGTCAATTTTCATCAATATATAATGATTATTTTTATATTGTTGATATAAATAATAAAAATATTGAATTAATTAAATTTGATAAATGAATAATTTATCAAAAAGTTAATTATAATTAAGATAGTATTATTAATTTATCATTATAATTATATCAATATTATATAAATATAATTAATAAAATAAATATTTTTAAAAAATATTTAAAAGATTTTTTATAAATTAAAATTTTAAAAATATATATTTATTTATTAAATATCAAAAAATAATTTTATTTTATTATTTTATGAACTATCAAATGAAATTTATATAAAATAATTATTTTTAATAATTAATTAAATATAGATTATTGAAATTTAAATAGAAAAAATAAAATTGAATATTTAAAGTTTTTTATAAAAAAATAAAAATCTTTTTCTCAATTTAATATCAAAATAAATCCTCTTTCTCTTCAATTAATAATAAAAATAAATTTATGATGTAGCTGAAAATAATAAATTCAAAATTAATTGATATTCTTGAATTATCAAATGAAAGAATAGGAGTTATCAAATTATTTTTTTATCAATTAATTATTCAAATTCATTCCAAAAGATAAATTATATTAAACCTAATAAAGTTTGTAATCATTAAACATTAATAAATTTGAAAAAATAAAAAAGTATGACTTAGAATTATGGAAAGAAAATAGATTATTATATGTATTATCTCAACAACAATATATATTAAACAAATAAAAAGGGTGAAGATATTTATTAAAAAATTTATGAATTAATGAATGGAAATTTAATTTCTTATAATTTTAATGGATTAAAAGTATATAATAAGACAAAAAACTAAATATGTTTTAATATAAAAAATATAAAAATATCAAATAATTCTCAAAATATAATAGAAATAAAACTAAATATAATAATTTTATTTCAAAGAAATGTTTATATGGGCTAAAATTAGACAATTTTAATATGAAGACTACTCATATTCAATACCAATTCTTAATATTTATAAAAAAAATTAATTTAAATCTAACTAACTCTATGAAATTTGATATAATAAATCAAATAAATTTCTTTATAAAAATAGATATCTATTTTTGAAATATATATAAATATTTTTTTTATTTACGATAACATAATATAAAATTAGTTAATGAAAGCCAAAATATAAAAACTTTCTTATATAAAATTTTTATTATGATTTTTTTGACATTTTATTATTTGCTAAAGATCAATATAATAATAAGATTAAAATTTATAAATTTGAAAAACGTTTATTAGAATTTTATCATAATTTTATATTTGATGAAAATTCAAAGAATAATTATTTATATCTTTTTAAATTTAACATTATTTTTAAAAAATAAAATAGATTAATAATATTAAAGAGAATTATTTTTTTAAATTAAAAAAAATTTTCAAAATAAAAATTATCGTAATTTACAAATAATGGGGATGGGGGATTGGGGATTGGGGATTGGGGATTGGGGATTGGG
>JAJMZS010000795.1:0-10513 GCA_023807205.1 Isotricha prostoma | reverse complement strand
CCCAATCCCCAATCCCCAATCCCCAATCCCCAATTTAATTTAATTCTTTGAAATTTATATTTATGAATTTATTTTTATTTAAATTAAATAATAAAAGAGTATAAAAAAATATATTAAAAATATATAAAATTATTTTTAAGTAATTAATATTATCATTCCAATCCTAAAAATTAATAATTAAAAATTTTAATAATTATTATTTAGAGCTCATAAAAATTTTTTAAAATTAACTAATATGATATTTACTTGTTTTAAATATTTATAAATTTTTTTAAATTATATAATTTAAAAATAAATTAAATATATTTAAAATAAATAAAAGGTTTCTTTAATATTTTATCATATTTCGAATTTTTTCTTCTTCTTCAATTAAACCTTTTAATTCTATTTCATTTCTTATTTTCTCTTTTAAATCATCATCTAGATCTTGAATACCGGTTAAATATTGACAAATTTCATCTAAAGAAAATGCAACATAACTAAAAGTTTTATTGTTATTAGTAACTAAATTATCAGATATTAATATTTTATTTTCTGTAATAATATTAATAATATCCTCCATTTCTTTTTTATCAAGTTTTCCATTAATTGAATCATCATAACATCTTGGATAAATAAAATTAAAAAATAACATTTTAATAGAATTTTCATTATATTTTTTAAATAATTCATCATATGCTTCTTTTAAATTTAGATTTGTATTTATTTTATCTCCTGTACAAATATAAATCATTTCTAATAATTTTTTATTTAATTCATTATCATCATCCATTAGTTCACTTTCTTTTTGAGAATTTAAAAAATTTAATCCTGTTTTTGCTGTTTTACTTGGAAAACAAGTTATTTTATCTATTATTATTTTTTCATCTTCTTCAATCGGTTGTTGTTTTAATAAGTTAATTTTATTATTTATATTTAATAATGCATCATTATAAATATCATTTTTTGAAATTAACTGAGATATTTCTTTATTTAAATTTAATAATTTTAATTTTTCATTATATGGAATAACATCTGAATTTAAAGAAATATATAATGCTTTCATTTTATTATCAGGTAATGAATTTAAAATTTTTTTTTTTTGTTCTTCTTTTTCTTTTAATATTGTTTTTTCATTTTTACTATTATATTCATTTATACTTTTTTTTGAACCTTTGATACTATTACTACTTTTTTTATGATTTGGTTTTGTTATTAACTGTGAATTTGAATTATATTGATTAAAATCAAAATTTTTAATTTTATTTTTATCTGAAATATTTCCTTTTTTTTCTTTTTTTTGCTTTTCAATAGGTGATGACATTTTATTCAAATTTAATTTATTTTTTCTACTTGTTGAATATCCTGTTGTTCTTAAATGATTATTATTATAATGTATATATTTTTTATCATTAATACTATTACTTATATTATTATAATCATATCTATTACTTTTTTTATCTTGTCTTAATAATTTTAGTTCATAATTAGGAAGTTTAGGTATATTAATTGAATTTGAATATTTTCCAACAACAAGATTATCAAAATTATCGTATCTGATTTCTTTTTTTGTTAAATTTAAATATTCAGAAATTAAAGAAACATCACCAACAAATTCTCTTTTCATTTCTTCTAATTCAGTCTGAATTATAAGATATCTTTTTGTAAATTTTAAAACTGATTCATCTAACATTTTACCAATTCTTGTTAATTGAAGAGTTACATTTGATGCTTCTGATGCACTTATAATATTATTTTTTATTGCCTTACTATCACCATAATTTCTTAAAGATGTTTTAATTGACATTTCTTGCATATTAAAATAATTATATTATTTAAAACAAAATAAATAAAATTAATTATTTTTTGAAGTTTTATTTTTCAATATTAATTAAATAAAAAAATGAAAGATAGTTCCAAAAATAAAAATAAAAATGAAAAAACTAAAAAACCAAATTTTAATAGTGAAAAAAAGAAAAAAGAAATAGAACAATTAGCAAAAAAACAAGAAAAAAAAGATGAACAATATAAAAAATTAGAAGCATATATTAGTGAAAGTGGGTTAACTTTAGCATTTAATATAATATTTGCAGAATTAATTTCTAAACAAATTCTTCCAGAAAATTTCTTTACATACACTGCAATGAGACTAAAACAAATAGGTAAAGAAATTGAAGGAATGAATACAAAAGTTCCAATATATGTTGATAAAACAAAAACAGATGAAAATGGTGAAAATCAAAATAAAGGAGAAGGAGATGAAAATAAAAACGATGAGGATAATGTTTTTATGACTGCACAAAAAAATAAATAAAACAATTTATAAAAAAAAATATGAAAAAAATTATTAGTAAATATTAATTTATAAAATAAAAAAAAATTAAAATTTTAAAATTTTTTTTTTAGAAAACATATTATTTATTTTATTTTTTTTTATCTTTTACTTGCTAAAAATTCAAAAACTTCTGTATACATACTATTTCCTCTCATTGCACAAATAACAACATTTTCACTTTTTATTTTTACAGTGCCTTCATATAAATCTTCTTCTTTTCTATGTAAAAAATTCCATTTTCTTCCATCTAAAACAACAACATTTTTAGCATCTTTTATTCTAATTTTAAATTTAGTATCAAATCCAATTCTTAAAAAATGATTTCTAGGTTCATATAAATGAGCTCCTTTATTATCAAAACATTTTTTTTTAATTTTTTCATCAAAATCTGATGCACTTTTATTTAATTTTCTATCTTGACTTTTACTTGAATTTTTATATTGAGGTGAACTTAATCTTATATGAGTACTTAAGTTTTTAAGTGAAATTTTCTTTTTTTCTTCTTTTTTAATAATTTTAACATTTATTTTATAACAAAATAATTCATGATGTGTATCTCCAGAAGTAATATTTTTTCCTAGAACACTTACTTTATATTCACCATTTCCAGGGAAAATTATTTTAATTTCAAAATTATCTTTTGTATTTGTGTCAATATATTTAATATTTTCATCTGGAATTTTTTTATTATTATTATTTGTAACTTTTACTTTAATATCCATCATTTCAACAATAAATTTAATAATAAAATCTTCATCACTCCAATTAAATTCAGGATTAAAATGATTTAATTCTCTAATATTAAGATTATAAATTTCATGATAAAATCTTTCAATATCATTTAAAGGTCTTTTAGTAAATTCTTTAACATTAATTGGTTTAACACTTTCTTGATATTTATCATCATCAGGTCTATGATTTTCATTTAAATATTTTGAAGGACACAAAAAATAAAATAATTTTAAATTATTTTCAAATTTATCGTCATCTTTTAAATCACCAATTGTTAATAAAGGGTCAATATAATAATTTTTACCTCCTGCTTCTAAATAACACCATTTATGTTTATATAAACTATCTCCAACTTTATAATTATCTCTTTTAATCATTCCACTTATAATTTCCATTTTAACTCCTGCACAATTACATAATTCCTTATATAATAAACATAAAGAATCAGAATTCCAAACTATTGCATGTTTCAATATTTCATCTGGATCACTTGTTTGAACAAATTTTTTATCTTTTTGTAATTTAAGATCAACTTGAATTGTTTTAGATAAGTAAAATAAAATTCCTCCTGCAATTTCTACTATTGTTTGAAGTTCTTTTTTAAAATATTTTCCTATATCCATACAATTATGTGAAAAATTTGAAGGTGCTCTACTTATTGTATAAGGTAAATCTTCATCATAAAACATATCTCTAATATATTGAATTCTTTCACCATATGATACTGGAATATTTACTTTTTGATTTAAATATGTGTATTTTCTAACTTTTTTCTTATCTTTATCTAATGTTGTTGAACTATTTTGTGAATTTAATACTGTTGATGTATTATTATTATTTTGACTCGATTGTTTTTGGTCTTTTTGTTCTTCTTTTGTTTTGTCTTTTTCCATATTTTTAGTTATATTTTTATTAATAATAAATTTTTAATATTATTTAAAATAATTTTTTTTGATATTATTCTTACTTTTTTTTTGAGAATTAATTTTTAATTTATTTTATGAGTTTTTTTATTTATTTAATTTAAATTAAATTAAATAATATCATTTTTTTTAAATATCTTCTTTTTTTTTATTTTCTTCATTATTTTTATTCCTCATAGAAGCAGGTCTAAATGGTTTAAATTGATGATGTGATTTCAAACTTGTTTTTTGATTACTATAATTAAAACTATGACTATCATATTTATTATTACCTCTAAAATTTTTTCTTCCTCTAAACCCAGGCATATAAACTCTTCTTCCCATTTTATTCCCTCTAAATCTCCCTCTAAATCTTCCTCTAAATCCAGCTCTATATACATAATTTTTTTTCCCTCTTCCAATTCTTTTATTATTATTTTCTTCATTAATTTTTCTTTTAATTAAATTATTAACATTAATTTTAACTCTTTCAAAAACTTCTTTTGATAAAGCAGGTTGATAACCATATAATTTATTAGGATCTCCTATTTCTTCAGGTAAAACTTTATAAAAATCAATTTCTAATATTGGAACATTTCTAACAATTTTTACATGATCTAATCCTTTTTCTTTTGGCTCATATTCTTGTTCATATTTTAATGTATATATTTTATTTATTTGATGTATTTCTGGAATTACTTTTTTTAATATTTCTGCTATGTTTACTAATGAACTTATTGCACTTCCACTTGCTTTAAATTTTATATATGGTAAATTTCTTTTTTCAAAAAGAAATATTGCATATCTTAAAAAATTTATTGGTGATTGTCTTGTTGTTATATATACTTCGTTTTCTTGAAGTGGTTCTTTCTTTTTTGGAACACGAAAATATTTACTACTGTTCATTTTTTTAATTTTTATTTTTTTTTATAATTTTATATTTTTTTTATAATATAGTTATTATTTTTTCTATTTTTTATTTTATAATTAATGAACGGTGAGGTGAAAAATTTGTTGAATGATAGAATTAATGATTTTTATAATCAAAATTTCCCTTTGGTTATAGATAAATTTGAAAATGAAAAAAAATTGTTAGATTTTTTGTTTAATAAAGAAAAAGATTTATTTCAAGAATTAGAAAATATTTTATCAAATATTTTGAATATTACTCATAAAAAGAAACAATTAGCATATTATTTTTTAAATGAAAAATTAATTACTTCATTTAAACAATATTTTTGTTCAAAATCGATAATTCAAAAAATTAAATATATATATCAAAATTTTATAAAAAAAAAATTTACTAAACTAAATTTTGATACAATTCTCAAAGAAAAAAATATTGAAATATTATCAAATCATTATAATGATGAAATTAAGAATCTTAAAGTTAAATTTCATAAAAAAATATGCAAAAAATTTAATATAAGTTCTTTTCCAGAATTCCTAATATCTAAATATGAAAAGTTAATTCAAGAAAAATATTTGACATTAGTATCCTCAAAAGGATTAAATGTTTCCAAAATAGTATTTGATGATTTTAAAAAAAAAACAAATATATTATTTGAAAAAATTTTTATAAAACATGAAGAAAATATGTTTTTAACTCAAACTAATAAAGAATCATATAAATTATACTTAGATTATGTAATGTTATGTAATTACTCATATTTTCAAAATGAAAATATTTTAGATACTTTTTTATTTTATTCTAATTATTTGTATCATATATTTAATTTAAATGAATTAAATAAAAATGAAGAATTAAATGAATTATTTATACTTAATCAAACAATAAATCAATTAATAAAAGAAAATCTTTATATAACAAAAGAAGAAGCTGATAAAAAATTAAATTTAATTTTAGAACAATTTGGTAAAGACATAAATAAAATTTTATCAATAATCTTATGTCTTACATTGATATTTAATGGATTAATTGTTAAAAAAAAAGATACAGAGAAAATTTTTTTTACTTCAAATATAGATAGAATTATAACAAATGCAAAAATGAAAGTTATATTATTAAATTCACTACTTCCTTTTGAAAATTATGTTGACATTGAAGATATTTCAAATTTTTCTCAATCTTGTGTTGTTGATTCACTTCTTCCTCAAAATGATAATTTAACATATGATATAAGAGAAATTTATCATATTTTAACTAATTCTAAAAATGAAAAAAATGATACTAATAATACAAAAAATGATAATCCTTTATTACAAACAGTTTCTTCTGATTTTAATATAATAAGTCCAGAGAAAAAGAATTTTTTTACAAATCAAAATAAATATGAAATTCAAAATATTACATATCAATTATTTGATAAACTATTAATGGATAAAAAAAATGTGTTATCAAATTTTTATGACAATTTACAAAAAGAAAAAAAAGATAATAATATAAGAAATGTTTCACTAAAATCATTAAATCCAAAAATTCATTCAACTCATTGTATAATATTTGTAAGTGGATTTTTATCTGAAAATAAAGATCATGAAAAGGAATGGGATAATTTAACAATTAATTTAAATAAATCTAATATATGTTATTATTATAATTGGCCAAGTGAAAATATTAAAACTTTTGCAGGAGAATTAGTTCTAAAATTTATAAAACAATTAACTATACCAATGGATAATAATAATTTAAATTGTAATGATTATCAACAAATTCCAAAAGATATTTTTATTAATTCATCAAAAAAAGCAAAATTATGTGGGAAAATATTAGCATTAATAATTGCATCTAAATTATTTTTTAAATATCAAACAATATCATTAATTGGTTTTTCATTAGGAACTCATGTGATAAGTAATTGTATAAAAATGTTATATAAAATTAATCCAATTCTTAAATGTGATGATATAATTAAAGATGTTATTTTAATTGGTGGTGCAACATCTATTGAAGGTAAAGAAAGTCATTATGAAGAAATGTTTGATAAAATAATTAATGGGAAAATCATAAATTGTTGGAGTAAGGATGATTCTATATTAAAAAGTTTATATTATATAACTATGAATAAAAATGCTATTGGTTTAGGAAATTTCAAATTAAACTTAAGTAAATTTAAAAGTATTGATTTTAGTTCATTACAATTAGGACATACTGAATATAGAAATAATATGGATATGGTTATGAATAAAATAAAATTAATGAGTTAAATTTTTATTAATAATCTTTTAAAATAATTAATGTTTTTGTGTTTTTAAAAAATTTTTCAATCAATTTTTTTGTTTCTATTTAATATTACTATTTTAGTCTTTTTAATTAAAGAATATAAATTACATAAAAAATAAATTATTAAAATTATAATTATTAATATTTATTATTAAATGAAAAAAGTAAAACTATATTTATAAGAAAAATGAAATAATTTTTGAAAGAATTTGAATAATAATATTAATTTCAATAAGAATGATATTTTAAATAAACAAAATAAAAAAATATCAAGAAATATTTAATTTAAATAAATTTTAATATTATTTTAGTAATTTTTTTGAGATATATAAAGTTAATTAGATTAAATACAATAAATAAGTAATTATTTTTATTTATATAATTACTAAATACTATTAAAATTTAAATATATATTTCTCTAATTTCAGGTCTAATCATTGAAAATAAATTTTCTTCCATTTCAGAACTTCTTCTTTTATCATTTATTAAACCTCCAGTTTGTTTATTTCTATCAAAATCAAATTCAAATATTTCATTTAAAATTGCTTCATCTCTTTTAATAATAGAAAATGGATAACAAAATAATCTAAAAAAAATAAGTAAAAAATTAGCAACTCCACCAACATTAGCTAAA
Source organism: Isotricha prostoma (assembly GCA_023807205.1). Taxonomy (NCBI): domain Eukaryota; phylum Ciliophora; class Litostomatea; order Vestibuliferida; family Isotrichidae; genus Isotricha; species Isotricha prostoma. The sequence continues at coordinate 2,747 of JAJMZS010000795.1, read as the reverse complement.
ATAGTATGAATTTTAGAATAAATTCTTTTAGTTTCACCATATTTTTTTCCTGTATATATTCCAATTTCTCCTATAAAACTATCATTTCTTTCTAAAAATTTCAAAAAAAAGGAAAATAGTGATATTAATTTTAATGATAGAAATAAATGTATATTTAATATAATATAGATTATTTGGAAATAATTTTTCTCCTATTTTTTTACATTATGATAAAAATAAAATAGAAAAAGGAAAAAATTTGTAAATAACTATTTATATTCTTTGATATTAATTAATTCAAAAATTTCATTATTTTTTGATTTTTTGATTTTATTTAAAATTATGTTTTAAAATAATATGAATGCTCTTATTTATTTAAATAATTAAAATAATTATTATCAAAATATCTTATAAAAATATAACTCAAAAATATTTATTTATTTATCATATTTTAATTAAATATATTTTGTGTAAAATAAAAATAAAAATACAAATTGATATAATGTTAACAAATTTTAAATTTTAATTTTTATTCATGAATTTTACAAAAAAATAAAAAAATAATAATTTATAATATTTTTTAAATTTTTTCTTATTTAAACTATTAAAAAAAAATTTAAAATAAAAATGTCCTTTTTAAAAACAAAGAATTTTAAAATTATTTTATGTTGCAATAAATGTTCATTATTTCATCCTTTCAACATATATTATGAGAAACATGATTCCTTATTTAAAATAAATTTCAAATGTGGAAATAATATTGAAACAAAATATTTAAATGATTTATTTGAGAATTTAAATGAATATTCTGAAAAATGTTTTGAATGTAAAAAAATATTATATTTAGATAAAAATATTTATTTTCACAAAGAAACAAAGAAATTATGTTGTGAAGAATGCTTTTCTAAATATGAAATTGATTGGAAGATATTAAATATCAAAAATACTCCAAATTCATTTTTAAATACAATAGATAATCTAAATTATTTTATGAGCGAGAATGATATTCAAAAAAAATCCATATTTTTTCAAATGTGTAAAAAAAAATTAGTTGAATTAAAAGAATTTGTTGAATTAATATTATTGAATTATAGATTTTCAAGTTTAGAAGCTGAATTTAAAGTAAAACAAATTATATCTTTAAATTTTATTGAATATTTAGACAATCTTTTGAATATAGCAAAGAGCAATGAAGTAATATATGATATTTATACTTTACTTAAAGAAATTATTATTTATGGACATGAATATCAAGTAATTTCTTTAAATGATTTTACTGAAAAATACAATCTTTTATTGACATTATCAAATAAAAATAAATTCTTAAGTAAATCAATGAAATATTTTTTATTGCAAAAATATCATATTGAAAATTATTTTAAAAAAAACAAATCCTTTAAATATAATAATCAATATTTCAATAATTATTCATTTGAATATAATTGTAAAATATATAATAAAATTATAGAAATAATTTCAGAAGAAGAGACTCAAGAAAAGTTTAGTAGAATACAAGTAGATTTAGATACTTTAAAATTAGACAATAAAATTAATAATTATTTAAATAATTATTTTCAAATTCCATCAAAATTTATTGCAAAAAGAAAAGGAATAAATTTTTTAATTGCAGAATTAATAAAATATAATACAAATAAAATAAATGAAATTACTCCAAATCAAAAAATGATAAAATCAATAAGAAATGAAATTAAAATATTACTTAATAATGCCACTTTATCCAAAGAAATAAAAGATAAATTAATAATAATTAATGAAAATATATTAGATGAATATGGAGATTTAATTCCACAATGGAAAAGAAGAAAAATTGAAAAAAAAACTTACATTCATCCATATGTAAAATTTAATGCAGAAGAGATAAAAATTTTAAAGAATATTAAACAAAAAGAATCAACAAATTATCAAACAATAACTACAATTGAAAATGAAAATATGTTACAACATTGTTTAGATTTTTTATTTTATTTAAAAGAAAAAGGGAATAAATTTGCTCATATATTAGATATAAATTATTTAAAATTATATAAAGAACTTCATATGAATGAAATAAAAAATACTGCAATTTCAATTCAAAATATAAAGGAAAAAATAAAAGAACAAATTGAAATAAAAGATGTTGAACCTATCTTTTCAATAAAACAAATTACAAATTTTGTCTTTGAGATATTTGATGAAAGTATTATTAATCAAAATAATAAAATAAATTATCTACTTGAAAAATTTAAAGAAGATTTTGATAAATATATTGATTCAATTGACATAATAAAAAAGAAAAAGGAAAATTGTATTAAAGATGAAGAAAAGTTAAATCAATATATAAACAAATTAATGAAGATATATTCTGAAGATGATAATAAATTATTTGAAAAATATACAAGAAAATTAGAAATTAATAAATATTACAATCAAATTATTTCAGATTTTAATGAATTTTTTGAAATTAATATAAAAGCTTCCCAATTTGATAAAAATCAAAAAAAGGATGAAATGAAAGTAGAAGAAAATAAATTACCTACAAATCTTCAATATAATGAGAAAATAAAAAAATATCAAATATTATATTTAAATAAACTTTTATATGAAAAAATTAACTCTATTAAAGAAGAAATTTTAGATAAACATTTAATGTTCAAAGACAATTATATTAGAAGTTTGTCATTATTAGAAAGTTTAAAAGTTATTAATGAAGTTTTAATTGATTTAAAACAATTCACTTTAAATATTGATGAATTATTCAATGAATATTT
>JAJMZS010000794.1:0-10521 GCA_023807205.1 Isotricha prostoma | reverse complement strand
CCCAATCCCCAATCCCCAATCCCCAATCCCCAATCCCCAATTTTGTAACTGAAAAAGAAAAAAAATATAATATATAGAAAATATATAAAAATAAATAAAAAACGAATAAGTAATGAATATAAAAAAATATTTTTTAATAATTAAAAAAGGGTTAATAAATGATTTAAAATTTTATTTAATATTTTAAAGATTAAAACAAATAATTTACATTCTAAAATAATTAATATTAAAAAATATTTATTACATTATATATCTGGTATAATAAATATATTTAATTTTTAATATAAAATAAAAAATTAAATTTTAACTTAAAATAACACAATTAAAATAAAAAAATATCAAAAAAAAAAATAAAAATAAAAAATAAAATTAAATCTCAATATTTAATAAAAAACCACATCACTTAATTATTTTCAGTAGTAATAATAGATTTTTCAGTATTAATTTCATTTTCATTTTCAGTATTTTCAACTTCTCCTTCTTTCTTATCTTCTTCTTTTTTAAAATCAAAAGGTGAATAATGAATACCTAAAGCTACTAAAACTTTATCAAAATAATAATTCCAAATATCAGCTTTTTTTGTAGTACAATAATTTCTCATATTATTATAAATAACATCAAATAATTTAAAAAATTTTTCAATTCTTCCATCATGATAATTAATAGTAGGATCAACTTCTCTAATTTCTTCTTTAACAACACCATCTTCAGCTAAAATTTTTTTATTTCTAATTTCTTTTAATTTATTAATTGGAAAATTCCAAACATTAGGAGGTCTCAATAATTCTAAATTATTAGGAATATAAATTTCAAATTCAAATGAATCTCTTGATGACATTGTATTTTTTCTTTTTAATTTTGATTTTTTTACTTTATGAACTGAAGATTTTCTTCTTTTTATTTTTATATTTTTTTTTGATGATGGTTTTCTTAAAATTTTTTTTTTTGAATTACTTCCACTACTTATACTTTTATCTAAAGATGAATTTGAACTTAATCTATTTATTGAATTTGAATCAGTATTTTTTCTTAAATAATCCATTTCTTCTTTTGGATAAAGAAAATAATCTCTTATATCTTCTCTAACTAATTCATTTATATTTCTTAATAATTCAATTGCTTCATTCCATAAATCTTTATCTTCTTTTGGGAAAAAACCTTCAAACATCCAATAACGACCAAATTGTTGTATTTCTTCAAATAATATTTTTTTCTTTTCTTCCATTTCAGGTGTAACAAAACTTTTAAAAAGTTTTGGTACTTCATATGCATAAATTATTTCATTATCACTATGATCAAGATCATGTTTTTTTATTTGATAATAATTATCTACATTAAAAACTTCTTCTCCAATTTCTTTTGAATGTAATATCATTTTATTTAATACATCAACTCCTTTACACATTGCTTCAAATAAAACATATTTTGGAATTCTTTCTTCCATAAATTGTTTATTTTTAAATTTTTCTATTTGAGCATTTAAAGATGAATCAACTATAAATTTAATTGAATTAAAAATAAAAATATATTGATCATATAATAAATAATTTCCCATTACATTATCAATAATAACATGTAAATCAAAAATTTCTTTTACATTTTGTATTAAATCTGTATTTTTTGTTATTGGCATTAATACTCTTGATAAACCATTTAATTTCATTTCATAACATTTAATTTTTAAATCTTCAATTTTATTATGTAATTGACCTAAATAAAATTCAGTTGATGGTGTTTTTCTACCATCAGGAACAAATTTTAAATTAACAAATATTTTATGTGTATCTATTGAATAAGGAAATTGTTTTGATAATCTTGGAATACAATATTCAATAAATAAATGTATTCCTTCTTCAAATTTTAATTGATAAGCTTCATGTTTTAATTTCGTTGCTTCAGGTTGAGTTAATTCTTCAATATTTGGAAAAATTAATTTATGTTTTTCTTTTTCTTCTTCAATTTTTAATTTTTCTTCTCTATTAATTTTCTTTTGTTTAGCACTTAATTTTTTATCACTTTTTTCAATTGAATGACTATCTTTTTTATGAAATCCAGTTTGTGTTGCATAAGGTGAAAATTCCTTTTTTTCTTCTTCAACTTTAGGAAGTCTAATTTCATCATGCCAATTATATAAATAATAAGTTGGATTAGTATTTTTAGCTAAAAATTCATCTAATAAAGCATTATCACATTCTTTACTAGTTTTAAATTTTTCCCATTTAAAAAATTCTTTTATTGCTTCTGTAAATTCAGCTAAATCTTCTTTATTTTTAAAAATAGTCAAATCTCTATAATGTTTCTCTAATCTTTCTAAAGAAAATAATCTATAACCACTTTTTCTAAGCATTCTTAAAGGATATAATATTAATTTAACATGTTCATGCATAGCACGAAAACCTTCTTTAACATATTTATTAAGAACTTTAAAAAAATATTTAATATCTTTTTTTATAGTTTTCCAAAGAGGTTTAAAATTATCATTATTCATTGTTTGAGCATCTCTAATTCGATTAATTACATCTTTAAATGCATATCTTACCATTGATGCATCACCAATTGCTCCTTTATCTACAATATCTTTTCTACCATCATACATTATTATACCATTTGATTGAGCTTGAAAATATAAAACTGGACGAAGCCAATCCATTTTTATTTCTTTCAATTTTTTTGTAAATTTGAAACATACACCTAAACGAAATAAACGATCTAAAAGAGGCTCCCAATATATTCCTCCTAAGTCATCATATGCAAAAAATGAATCTTCTGTTAAATTATATTCTTCTAATACACGAAAAAGATCCATTAGGATTTTATATTCTTTTGAATTTTGAATTCTTTCAAAAGTTAGTTTTGGCATTTTTTTATTTTATTTTATTTTTTTTTTTTGGTTTTTTTTTTTTTTATAATTTGAATATATTATAATATTCTATTTAAATGTATTTAAATATGTTTTAATATAAATTTATATTTTTAATAATAAATTTTAAAAAATTTTTTCTTTTCTTTTTTTAATAAACTTTTTCAAATATTTAAACACAATTAAAAAATAAAATTTATTATTTAAATGAAAAGAAAAGGTACAAATCCAAATAAAAAATCAAAAAAAAAAAAACACTCACAAAAATATATAAAAGAAGAAGAATCAACAGAAACAATAAACAAACATTGTCCAAAAAAAGAAAATTTCCAAGAAAAAAAAAAACAAGAATTAACAGAAAAAGAAATAAATGAAAAATTAAAAGAAATATATTCAAAAATTGAAAAAAAAGATTTTTCAAATAAACCAGAATACTTAAACATGACCACATATAATAATTTATCAAAAGAACATAAAGAATGTTTAGAAAAATTATCTGCAATAACAGGATATATATTAATTTCTCCAATAGAACTTTTATACAAACAACAATATGAAGAAATAAATAAAATATCAAATGAAAAAGACAAATGTTCAATTTGTCAATATAATTTTTATGAAGAAGAAGAAAATGAAAAAGAAGTAGAAGAAAAAAATGAAAAAAATACATTTGAAAAATATTTAAAAACAGAATTTGATGTAATTTTACTAGATAAATGTCATGATCATTTTTTCCATATAGATTGTATTTCTCTTTTAATAAACAACAAAGACAATTTTAAATGTCCAAATTGTTCTATAATATATGGAATATTAATAGGAGATATGCCAAAAGGAAGTATGTCAGCATATATATCAGAAGATTTACATTGTAATGGATATAAAAATATAGGAACAATAATAATTGATTATTATTTTCCTTCTGGATTAAATTATTCAGGAACTTCAAGAGAATGTTATTTACCAAATAATAAAGAAGGAAAAGAAATTTTAGGTTTATTGAAAGTAGCTTTTGATAGAAAATTAACTTTTACTATTGGAACTTCTGTTACTACAGGAAGGAATAATACTACTGTTTGGAATGGTATTCATCATAAAACTAATACTTGGGGTGGACCTACTTGTTTTGGTTATCCTGATGATACATATTTTAATCGAGTTAAAGAAGAATTAGCTGCTAAAGGAGTTTTTAAAGAAAATATTGATAAAGATGCTGAAGAAATTGCTGATGATTTAATTAATAATTACAATAATTATGATATGTTTTAATATTATGCTTTTTATATTTTATTTTGTTATTTATTTATATTATTCAAATTTATTTTTTTTAATTTTTGATTTAAATTTAATATTTTTTTTTTAGTTTTTTGATAAAAAATAATAATTTATAATTAATATTTATAGTAATATATAAATATTTTATAATGGATTATTAATTTTAGGAAAATAAAATTTATCTCTTTCAGGTTGAGAAAATCTATTAAAATCTTTTTTACAAATCCATTTTTTTATTTTTTCTAATTCTTCATAATATTTATCATTTCTATAAGGTTCAACTAAAGGAAAAAATGAACTTAATTGATTAGAATAAGCATAACTTTTATCTTTATTATTAATATATTTTTGACTCATTGATTTAACTAATTTAGAATAATAATTATTTTTAACAGAAGAATTAAATAAAATTGGTTCTTTACTTTCATTTTCATTATCTTTAACACAAAATTTTTCCATTTTAGGAATTATACCTTCTTCAATTTTCTTTTGTAAAAGTAATAAATCATTTTTATTCATTATCATTCTTTGTGAAAATGAAATTTTCATTTTTTTCTTTTTTTTCATTTCATCATATGTAAAATTATGAGAATCTAATTTTGGTTTTATATTTTTAAATTTATCTTTTTTTTCATTTTCATTTATTTCATTTTCTTTTTCTTTTTCTTTATTATTATCTTTATTATTTTCATTAACACTCTTACCAAAAAATTTTTTATCAAATTCTTCAAGATTAATTTTTTTTCTTATTTTCTTTTTTTTTGGAATTCCAGTTAAATCTTCTTCAGTTAAAATATCAGCATATTTTCTTTCAAGAAATAATAAATCATCATCATTAGAAAATAAATTTGCTCTACTAATATCTTCTAAAGTTTTACTTTTTAAAATTGCACCAAAATTTAAAAAAGCATCATAAATTTCTCTATATCTTTTAGTTTTTAAATAAATATCAAAAGTAGTTAAAATATCTTCTAAAGTATCTCTTAATTTAATAAATTTTAATTGTAAACCAAATTTAGAATAAATTCTCTTATTAAATAAAATATTTGAATCAGAAAATATTTTAAAATTATTATTATTCATTTGATATCTTGGTAAAGTTTCTTTTACTATTTTCATACCTTTTCCAGTTATTCCTTCAATTATTGTTATTCTTATTTTTTTATCTAAAATTTGAAATCCACTTATATAATCAATTTCATTATTATTTCTTTCATCTTCTGTTAATTCTTTTATATATATTTCTTTTGGAGAACGTAATGAAAATGCAGATTGGTTTATTTCTTCAAATAATTTTTTTAGTTTTTGAAGTGTTATTACATCTGAATATGTTGTTATGTAAATAAATCTTTCTAAATTTTTTTCTTTTTCAAGTTCTTCTTCTTTATTTTCATTATTCTTTATAGAATTCATTCTTTATTATTTTTTTATATTTTAAATTTAGAAAAACATTAAATTTATTATATTTTAAAAAAAATAAAAAAAAAAATTTAAAAAAAAAACAATTCAAATATTTTCAAAAAACTAAAAAAAAACCTATTTAAAAAAAAAACAGTAACAAATAAAAAACTAAAAATATAAAAAAATTTCAAAAAAAAAAAAAATAAAAAAATGTCAAATCAAGATGATACCTCAGACTTACAAGTTCATTCTTTTAAATTAGTAATCCTGGGTGAAGAAGCAGTAGGAAAAAGTTCAATAGCTCAACGTTTTGTAAATGGTAAATTTACAAATCTACACCAAGCAACAATAGGAGCATTATTTTTAACAAAGCAAATACGTCATGAAGATAGAATAGTAAAATTTGAAATATGGGACACAGCAGGACAAGAACGTTTTCATTCATTAACACCACTTTATTATAAAAATGCAAAAGCTGCAATTGTAGTTTTTGATGTTGCAAATTTAGGTTCTTTTGAAAGAGCAAAAACATGGGTTAAAGATTTAATGGAAAAAGCTAATCCTGATATTATTATTGCATTATGTGGAAATAAAATTGATTTAGAAGATTCTAGAGTTGTTAAAAAAGATGATGCTGAAAAATATGCAAATGATATTGGAAGCTTTTATACTGAAGTTTCTGCTAAATTAGATAAAAATGTTAATGAATTATTTGATAAAATTGTACAAAAAATGCCGAAGGAAATACAAGAAAGAAATGGAATTAAAATTGAAGATGAGGATTTAAATAGAAAAAATTATACTGGATATTGCTCAGGATATTTAGGATATTGTGGGAAAAGTGAATGATTATTTTTAGGTTTTTATGTTTTTTTTTGTTTTTTTTTTTTTTTGAAGGTTTGATTGAAGGTTTTTTTATTGGTTTTTTAGGTTGGTTTTTATTTATTTTTTTTTTTTGGTTTTTTAAATGTTTTTTATATATTTGAAATGAGATTTAAATAATATATTATGATTTTAAAATTTAGTTAATTTTTCTATTTTTAATATTTAAATGATATTATTTTAATAATATCTATTTTCATTAAATTTTTTATTTTTAGAAATAATTGATTTAAAATATAAAATCAATATTATCTTCTCCTTCAATTTTTCTATAATCTTCTAAAGTTTTTTGTTTTTCTTCAAATTGACTAATTAAAAAATCAGAATTAAAAACAGAATTATTTTTTTGTTTTTTTATCTTATCATATTCTTCTTTTGTTTGATGACCAATTTGAATAGGAATTATAATTCTTGGTCTATGATTTTTACTAATAAATTTGTCCTTTAAATATATAGTTATTTTCATATTATATATACATTTTATATAAGTAGTATGAATACTTGGAATTAAATAAAAAATACTAAAATTTTTATATGGACTAACCCATCCACCCAAATTAAAATTTTCATTTTTATTTAAATTAATATTTAAATATTCAGTTCCATTTTCTTCTTTTTTAATATTTATTTTGTGATTAATTCTATTATTTATAGTTTGATCATTAAGTAATTTTTTTTTATCTGATGAAGTAAATAAAATATCTCTTTGAATAGTAACTTTAATATATGAAAGATCTAATTTACATTTTTCATTATGAATTTCAATATTGAAACTCATTTGATCATCAAAAGTTATATAATTTTTATCAACATATATTATAGTTTCACATTCACCTTTATTATTAAAATAAGTTGAAATATTAGTTTTTACTTCATATTTATTTTGAATATTTTCTTCATGATATATTGCTTTAATTAAAATAATATATGAACAACTATAAACTTTATCATTTGAAGTACATTTTCCAATAAGATAATATCTTATATAACATTTATATTTATTTAAAGGATATTCAAAACTTGGTGTTAAATCCTCAGGTATTGGAAAAGTAAAATCAATTGTTTTTAAATTATTAACTTCTAATATGTGTTCATCTAATATTGTTGTTTCATTTAATAATATTTTATTATTATTAGAAATATATTGTTCTCTTTGTAATTCTAAAGATATTGAATTTGGATTTATTGAATTATTTAGTATTATTATATTTCCTGTAATATCTGTATTAGGAAAAAAACCATTATCTAAATCTACTATTTGCATCTTTAATCCTTTTTCTTTTATAAATGAAGAATTGAAATTTTCCATTTTTTATTTTTTATTATTTTATTTTACAAAAATCAATTTTTAAAATTTATTTTTTATATATTTAAAAATATTCTAAATATTTTTTAATAATTTCCTTTTATATTATTTTTGGCAAAATAATATACTATTAATTAAAATGTCAGAAGATGAAATTGAATTATATGAAGGAGATGAATTAAGTTTTTTTGAAAGATTTATAATTTTATCAGATATATTTGTAACAAATCAAAGTAATTCTAGAATCGAAATTTTTTTTTATTTATGTTTTTTTTATCTTCAATTAATTTCTGGTTTTTTTTCTCCTCAAATTGGAATTTTAAAAATGGATAATTCAATTGATAAGTTTTTATCATACATTGAAAAAATAACTAGATTAAAAAATTTTTTTAGAAATAATTTCTCTCAATATAAAATAATATCATATTGTTTATTTTTTTTTTTTAATATTTCAGGAATTTATTTTATTTTTTTGATTAAAGTAACAAATAAACAATCATTTTTTGATTTTAAAAAAAAAATTTTCATTTATTTGTTTAAATTTTTTATATATATTGCATATAATATGATATTAGATTTATCTATAGTAAATTTTTGTTTTAAAGGAAATAAAAATAATATTATATTAGATTCAAGTTGTTCTTTTAAAGATAATTTTTTTACTTCTATTTGTTATATTTATTCATTTATATATTCAACAATTATGAATTTTACTATTCAAATTTTTCATAATGATTCTTGTTATTTATCTAATTCATATTTATCTAAAGCAAATTGTTCATATGATTTTATGATGATTATACATGAAATTATTTATTCTTTTGTTTTAAATCAAACTTATCTTTCAAAATATATTTTTTTAATTTATAATTTATTTACTTCTATTTATTTTTTTCATTATTTTCTTTATGTTCATTTATTTCATGAAAAATCTGTTTTTTTATTTTCAGGAATATTTCATTTATTATATATATGGGTATCAATACTATTTTTAATATTTTATATTTTTCCAATTGATAATATAGGATTAGTATTTATTTATTCAAGTTTATTAGTTATTTTTGCAGGTTATAAAGTTTCATATTATTTAGATTATAAATTAATATATAAAACATCTTTTTTTAAAATTAAAAATCATTATTATGTTTTATATTTTATAAAAGAATTAGTTAGACTAATAAATACACATGATGAAGATGAAGAAAGAAAAACTTTATTAATGGGAATATTAGAATTACATAAAAATGAATGTAATAATCCATCATGTTTAACAAAGTCAAATAAAAAAATATATTTGCCTAAAACTGATGAATGGTCAAATGATGAAAAACAATTAATTAATAATAAAATTTTTTTAAATTCTTTTGTTGTAGTATTATTGAATTTTTGGTTAGCTGAAAATAATGCTTTTCCAGATCTTTTATTAACATTATCATTTTATAATTTAACAGTAATTGAAAATGTATGTCAAAGTCTTTATATATTAAAAAAAATACAAAGATTAAAATTAACATATAATGAATTGTTTTGTTTTGAAAGATTAAAAATTAAAATTAGAAATTATTTAATACAAGGATTAAAAGGGAAAAATAAACCAGTTTATAGTTTATCAGAATTAAATCCTTCATTTTATTTTAAATATGATGAATTATCAAAACAATTTATTCAAGAAATTACAAATGATCTTAATTATTCTTTATTATTTTGGACAAATTTAAAAAATAATGAAGATGCAATAAATTATAATGATTTTTTTAAATTAACTGAAAAAATTAGATTTTCAAAATTAAAAATATCAAAACTTTTTAATGAATTATTTATTATTTATAATGGAGCAAATGAAATATTTGAATTATATTCTTTATATGTTGAAACAGTAAATAATGATTTTATAACAAAGAGAAAATTAGAATTTATAAAAAAAAAACATGATAGAGGAACATTAGATTTAGGTAAAATAAATTATTTTAGTATTTTATTTGGAAAAGATACAGGAATTATAATAGGAAGTGGAGATAAAGGACATGAAGGAAAAATTTTAGTAATTAATAAAACAATAAGTGATTTATTTGGTTATTCAAAAGAAGAATTAAAAGGAAAGCTTTGTAATATTATAATGCCAAAAAATATTGCAAAAATTCATACTTCTTTCATAAAAAATTATTTTTCAATTGGAAAAAAAAATATTTTAGGTAAGAAAAATTTTAAAGCATTTGGTAAAGATAAAGATAATAATATTTTTATAATTCAATTAAGTGTAAATCTCTTTCCAATTTTAAATAATTCAGTTTTATTTATTGTAATGTTAAATAAAGATAAAAATGAAGATTTAATATTAATTGATAATTATTTTATTATTCAAGGAATGTCATCTCATTTAATGACTAAATTTAATATTGAAAATAAACAATTATTTAAAAATTATGATATTCCCTTTTATGCAATTTGTCCTCAATTTATTGGATTATATAAAAATATGATAGTTATTAAAAATAAAAAATTATTGTCTTCACATTCATCAATTACAAAAAAAGGAATGAATGATATAAAAAGAACTATATCAGGAATAGTAAAAAAAGTAATTGATAAAAGAAAAACAAATTCAAGTAATTTTAATCTTGATAATTTAATATTTCCTTCATCTTATAGATCAAATCAAATTAATAATAATAATAATAATAATAATAATAATAATAATAATAATAATAATAATAATAATAATAATAATAATAATAATAATAATAATAATAATAATAATAATAATAATAATAATAATAATAATAATAATAATAATAAT
>JAJMZS010000793.1:0-10588 GCA_023807205.1 Isotricha prostoma | reverse complement strand
AGGTTATATTTAATCTTAAATAGAGAATAATGAAAATTGTTATGAAATAATATTTTTGATAGTTTATTTTTTTTTTATAAAAAATTGAATGAATTTAAAGTTTAATATTTTAATTATTATCTACAATTTATTTCTAATAAAATTAAAATTTTTTTAAAATATAATTAAATGAATGATACTCAAAAATTAATTCATTTATAATTCCATTATAAAATATTTATTGAGATAGAATTATATTTCATTTTGATAATTTAAAAATAAAAGGATAAATTAATTAATTAAATAACTTAAATAAATTTTAATTCCTTTTTTTTAAATGATTTTTATAATTATTTAATAAATTTAATAAAATGAAAAATAAATAATAAACGAAAATTTATAAATCAGTTTTATAAATTTCCTCAACAACTTCTCCACTTTCCATATACTTCTTAATTTTAGTTAATTTCTTTTTAACACCATTTTCATAAATAAATTTTTCAGATGCTTCAACTTTCATAACACCAGGTTCAGCATTTAAATTATCTAAATTTCCATCAAAATTATTATTTCCTTGATTATAATTTTGATTACCCATATTATTATTTACATTATTTTGATAACCATAATTTTTATTATCCTGATAACCATAATTATCATTTTGTTGATAATAATTATTATTTTGTTGATAATAATTATCATTTTGTGGATAATTATATTTTTGTTGATTAATATTTTTTTGTTGAACAAATTCATATTTATCATTATTATTATTATTATTATAATTTTGATTATAATTTCCACCCCAATTATTATTATTATTAAATTTAACAGGAGCATTTTGTCCTCTTTGACCAGGTAAAGGACCAGTTATAGTTTCTTTTAATTGTCCTGCAAAAAATTTTTCTTGTGCTTGTATATCACCAGGTCCTATTCTATCACTTTTTTCAGGTACTATAAATTGCATTCCTTTCCAATTTCCAGTCTCTACATTTGTATTTAATATTCCTCCACCTACTTTTTTTGCATTTGCTAATTGTTGCTGTTTATATGCTTTTAAATCATCTTGATTCATTCTATAATTATTTTGATTTTGTTGCCAATTCCAATTATGTGCTCCTGTTTCTACATTTGATTTTAGGTAATTTCCCCTATTTATATTCTTATAATTTGATGATTTATTTTGATAAGATTTTTTTTGCATTTTTATTTTATAATTTTAACATTTTTTTTTATTAATTATAAGATTTTTTTATATATGAAAAATATATTTTTTTGAATGTAAATTTAATATTGTAATTTCAATGATATTATTATTTTCTTTAAATGGAAGAAAATAAAAAGATAGTATATAAAGATTTTATAATTAGAGAAATTGAAGAAAAAGATAATAAAGAATTAGAACAAGTTATAAGATCTATATTAATAGAATTTAAAATTACTATTGATGGGACTATTTGGGTTGATCCAAATTTAGGTCAATTATCAAAAGTATATAATAAAGAAAAAATTAAATATTGGGTTATTGAAGATAAAAATAAAAAAATTATTGGTGGATGTGGAATTGGTGAATTAGAAGGTGAAAAAGATATTTGTGAACTTCAAAAAATGTATTTACTTAAAGAATTTAGAGGAAGTGGTTTAGCTAAAATTTTATTAGATGTTGCTTTAAATTTTGCTAAAAAATATTATAAAAAATGTTATTTAGAAACAATGGATGTTTTAAGTAGAGCACAAAAATTTTATGAAAAAAATGGTTTTAAAAGATTTTATGAAATATTAGGTAATACTGGTCATTTTTCATGTCCTATAAAATATATTATGGATTTAAATTAAATTCAAAAAATTGTTTTTATTACAATTTTTTATTTGCTCTTAAAATTAAGTAACTTAGTTTTTATTTCAATAATTTATTTTTTATATTAATTCTATTATTAGAACTTAAATTATTTTTAAATATTATATTATTATCTTTTAAAGTTAAGGCATTTTATAATTGAAATATTAAACGATTAAATATTTTTAAGTATATCTGATTTTAATTAATGAGACAAATTCTTTTAAATTATCTAAATCTTTACTGATATATAAATATATTTTTTCTAATTAATTTTTTATTTTGAGAATTTCAATTGAATGAAAGTTGATTTATAATAATTTATATTTTTATTTAAATTAAATTTTATAATTATTCTATAACTTTATATAAACATACATTTTTTCATATAAAAATAAAATTAAATAAAAATAATTATAATTAATATTGCTATTAAATAAATAAAAATTTTATTCTTTTGTTTAAAATGTAATTTTTTCAAAATTAATTTGAACAAAATTAAACAAAATTTTATTCATTTATAATAATAAAAATTAATTATAAAAATTTAATCCCAATAATTCAAAACTCAAAATATAATTTTTTCCCTAAAAAGAACTTTATTTTTTTAATTGAATAATAAATAGAAAAAAAAATTTAATTATATTGAAAAATAAATTATTTATTCTAAATCAGGAATTTCATCTAAATCAACCCCACATTCCTTCGAAATTTCCTCAATACTTTTTTTATCCTTTTCAAACTTTTCAACTTCCTTAATTCCACTATCTTCAATTTTTCCAAAATCAACACCAGCTTTAATAGATTTTAAATTTTTCTTTTTTTCCAATTCTTTTTTTTTTTCTTCTTCAAACTTATCTTTTTTTTCTTCTTTAAGTTTAAAAGGTTTCCTAGGTTGAAATCCTAAAATAGGAGCTCTAACTTCTAAAACTCCAGTAGTAGTACTTCTCTCAACAATAGCTTTTTCAACAATAATTTCATGTTCAAATTTCCATTGTGTAATTTTACCATTAATATCTAATCTAATATATTGTGGTTGTAAATCAACTTTTATTTTATTTGTATCCATAAATTTTGGTATTTTAATAGTAAAAGTCATTTGAGCTGTTTTTATAATATCTTCATCACAATGAAATTCATAATTTCCTTTATTTACTATTCTAATTTCTCCATTTGGTTTATATACAGATGGTATTTCATCTTTTTTTGAATCTTCCCATAATGAACCTTTTTTTTGTTCTTCTGCTTTTTCCTTTTCTCTTTTTTCTTTATCTCTTTCTAATTCTTTATATAAATTTCTTCTATATTCTACACTATAATGATTTGGATTTTTTTCATTTGGATCATTTTGCTTAAATATTATATGTTCTCTACTTGCTTTTTCTAATTCTTTTTCTATCATTGGTAACATTTGAGATGCTTTTATTCTTTCTGATTTTACTATTTCATTTCCATTATATAATGTTATTTGGGGACATCTTGCAATAACGTATTCTTTACAATATTTAAATTTTTCACATGGATTTCCTGTTAAATAAATTTCTCTTAATGAATGTACTTTTGATAAACAATCAACACTATCTTTTAAATTTTCAATATCTACAAAATTCATTGTCATATCTAATTTATTTAAACTTTCACAATTTTCTAATCCTTCTATTACACTTACACTATTTACTGCCATGTTTAAATATTCTAATTCTTTTAATTTGTCTAAATTTTCTAATTTTTCTATTATATTATCTTGGAGATATAATATTTTTAAATGACGACAATAATATTCTAAATTTTCTATTTTTTCTATACTTAATTGATGAAGGGATACTTCTTCCATTGTTGATAATATTCCTTCATTGTGTTCTGCTCTTTTACGAAGTAATTCTTGTGTAATTCTTCCCATTTTTTATTTTTAATAATTTTGAATTTTTAAAAAAACGTAATAATAATTATCTAAAAATACTTTATTTCAAATTTGTTTTTTAAATTAAAAAAAAATAAAAAATTAATTTTAAAAATAATCTTTTTTTTAATTCAAAATAATAAAAATTATTAAAAAAAACTTTTACATTTCTTTACTAGCAAATCCTAAAAATTTTTGACATAATTCGACAAATTTATCTTCATCAACTTCAAGAGGAATTTCTTCAGAAGCTTCAGGAATTTCATATTGAAAAGATGAATTTGCCATTGTTTGAAGTCCTTTAATACATCTTTCTTTACTTATTTTTTTTTCTTGTTTCAAATCAAATAATTTAAAGACATTTCTTGCTTCTTCTTCAGTAAAAATTCCTCCTCTTAATCCTTGTTCTTTTTTATTTTCTAATCTTTCTATTAAAAATTCTTTTAAATTTTCTGGTTGTCGATATGCAACTGCAGTTGCTAAATCTTCAAATAATTCAACTAATCTATTTTTTTTAATATAATCATCAGCTTCATTTACTAAATTATTATCTGCTAATTGAAAAGCATTTGAAGACATTTTGTCAGTTATTATTTATAAAAATTTCAAAAAATTATTAAAATAAAAAAAAATAAAATAATTAAAAAAAATATCAAAAATTAAAAATTTAAAAAAAATATTCAAAAATAAATATATTTAATTTTAATGAGTAAAAACAAAGGTGAAAAATTAAAATATAGGATAATATATGTTTCATGTAAATAAAAATATATAAAAATAATTAATTTAAATAAATAGCTGAATCAGAACATAATTCAATTTTATCTTTAATAAATCCAAAACCAACAAGTAGAGGATGGCAATCTTTACCAAATGTTTCATTTCCTCAAGAAATATATATTGAATTAGAAAGACCTTCAAAATTAAATTTTATTGATTTATTATCTCATCAATCTAAAATTCCTACTAAAGTTTCTATTTCTATAAATCAACCTAATGATTATAGTTTAACTAAATTAGGTGTTATTTCTTTTAAAGATAATAAAAGATCCAATTATCAAGCTAGAGAAATGAAATCTGTTAAAGTTGATTGTATTTGTGAAAAAATTAAATTTTCATTAGATAAAAATTATATTAATGAACTTAATAAATATAATCAAGTTGGTTTAATTTCTATTGAATTATATGGTAATTATATAAGTGAAAATCAAAATCAAATTAATGAATTAAAGAATGAAATTTTAAATTTAGAAAATGAAAAAAAAAAAGCTGTTGAAAGAGAAGATTATGATAAAGCAAAAGAAAATAATTTGAAAATACAAGAAAATAAAAAAAAAATAAAAAATTTAGAAGAAAGAGGTTCAATGACTGATTCAAAGATATCATATAATATAATAAATAATAATAAACCAAATTTAAATAATCAAAAACAAAAAGAAAATACAAAAAAAAATTATGAAATAATTGATGTTGATTCTCAAAAAGTTGGAAATACAATTAATCCATTAACATTTAGTCAAATGGTTGAAAAAGAATTACAAACTAATTCTCAATTTTCACCTTATTATGGTGATGGAAATGATAAAAATAATAATAACAATAATAATATTAATGATGAATTTAATGAAATAAAATTAGATCCAGATGAAGAAAGTCAAGCTCAAAAATTATTAAATTTTTTACCTCAAAATATTGTTTATCCACTTTTTGGTAAAAATTCTAAATTAATGGAAGAAAAAATTAGTTTATTATTAGATGATATAAAAAAATATCCAAATGGTTCTTATTTTAAATCAATTGAAAAAAATGATATAATAACAACATGTTCTCAAATATCATATAAAATATTACAAACAAGTTTTATTCATCCAATAATTAGTTGTATTGATATTTTAGATAATTTAGTAAATAAATTTCCAAAAAACATATCAAATATAAATATTTTTTTTGAATGTATAGAATTATCATTAAATTATTTAGGAGATTCAAATGTTAAATTAAAAGAAAAAGTAGATATTTTAATATTAGATTATGTAAAAGTGACAAATTCAAGTACAAAAATGATAAATATGATAATAAAAAATCCAATAAAGAAAAATTTAATGAAATCTCGAAATCATTATAATGGAAGATTTTTAATGGTAAATAATTTAATAAAACAATATAATTACGAATCAAAAAATTTTGAACAATTAATAACATATGCAGTAAAAGGTTATGCAATGAATAAAATAAATATAAGAGATGCTGCATTAGAAATAATAATAACATTATATAAAAAAGAAGGAGATAAAATACATGAATATTTTCAAAAAGAATTAAGACCAGCACAAATAAAAACAATAGAAGATAAATTAGAAGAAATAAATGAAAATAATAATGAAAATGATAATGAACATACTTGTGAATTTTGTGGTATGTTTGATAAGAAATTTAATGAAGATTTATTAGCTATTCATCAATATAGAGAATGTCCTATGTTAATGCAATGTATTAAATGTAAACAAATTATTGAAATTTCTAAAAATAATTCTCATTTATTATATGAATGTGATTTTAAGGAACAATATAAAAAATGTGATAGATGTAAACAAGCGATTGAAATTGAGAAATTTGATGAACATAAAAATAATAAAGTTTGTGATGAAGTTAATGAAGATAAAGAAAGAATTTGCCCTTTATGTCATGTTAATATTGAACCTGAAGATATTTGGAAAATTCATTTTTTGTCACAAGGATGTGAAAATAATCCTAGGACTAAAATATAAATTTTTAAAGGAATTTTATTATAAAAAAATTTAAATAAATATTATTTTTTTCTTTTAATTATAATGCTATTATATTTTTTATATTTAATATATTGAAATATTGAGATTTATTTATTTCATTTTCATATTCTGTTCTTAAATTTTTTGAAGATATATTTAAATTTGTTTTAAAGTTATTTATAAAATTTGGATTTTCTTTTTTATATTGTAACATTTTATTTATAAAATCTAATTTAATTTTATTTTCTTTTAAATTTAATATATTAAGTTTAGTCATTGCTAAACTATGGAAAAAATAATTATTATTAATTTCATTTCCTATATCATTATATTTTAAATATATTTCTTTAATATTATTATTATTTACTAAAATATTTGTAATTTCAATATTAATATTTGAAATTTGATTTTTATTTAAGAAAAGTTTTTCAATTGAACATTTTATATCATTTTCTCCTATTTTTTGTAGCAAATATTTTCCATATTCTCCAAGAAAATTATTATTTAAATTTATAATTTTAATTATTTGATTAATTGAAATGGAATCAAAAAATTCTTTTAATTGTTCACCCCATGAAAGTAAATTATTTCCTTCAAGATTTAATTCTTGAAGTGTATTTGTTAAAATAATTTTACTCATTTTTTTATAAGATAAAAAGTTTTTTGTAAGATTAATTGAATTAATTTTATTTTTATTATCTTCATTTGAAAAATAAGAATATAAAATATCATTTATTTCAGTATTTCCAAGATAACAATTTTGAAATTTAATTTTATTTATAAATTTATTTTCATATAATTTTTTAAAAATAAAATGATTTAAAACATTATCTAAAATTGTATGACTTAAATCTAATTTAGTTATTTTTGAATTTACATTCAAAAAATCAAATAAAATACCAAAATCATCAATTGTAAAACTATGTCCTCCAATACAAAAATAATCAATAGATAAATTATTAAAATTAATTAATCTTTTTGGCAAAGTATCAATAACATTTAAATTTAAATTTATTTTATCAAATTTTTTTTTAGTGTCATTTATAATACTTAATAAAGCAATTGCCCCTGAAGTAGTAATTTGATTATCTTCTAAATTTAAATTTTTTAATTGACATGATTTTTCTTTAATATATAATCCTAAATATAACATTGAAATATCAGTTAAACTATTTTTTGATAAATTTAATATAATTAAATTTGGTATTTGAGTACAAATAGAATAAACTCCTTCACTTGTTAAAGAATTATTTGATAAATCTAATTCTTGTAAATTAATACTACATAAATTATTTAAAGATTGATTTCCAATATTACATGATTTTAAATTTAATTTTAATATATTTAATAAAGAAAGATATTTAAATGTATTATGATCTACTCCACATCTATTTAATTTTATATTTTCAAATTCTATTTCATTTACTCTTTCCATATTTGATAATGGTTCTAATATTTGTCCGTTTAATTTATTGTCTGATAAAATTATATTTTTTACTTTATGATGACTTTCTATGTAATATGATAAATATTTCATACTTCTTTTTCCTATTTCATCATTTTTTAAATTTATTTTTGTTATATTTAAATTTCCTAAGTGATTAAAAAAATATTTCTTTATTGGTAAATGAGAATATTGATCTGGTAATTGAATTTTTAAAATTTCATTTATTTCATTTCTTACTTTTTTTGAATTATTTCTTAAATATATTGTAAAATCACATGGAAGATTTATTTTTAGTTTTGAATTACATATTTTTATTGTTGCCTTTATTATTGGTATTTTTTTATTAAATTTTGTAGAAATAATTTTGGAAAAATTATGACTTAAAAATGAAAATTCAGATAATTCAAATAAATCTAAATAAGAAAATATATGATATATATTATTTATTTTTATTTTTGAAAAAAATCTCCCAAATTTTAAATTCTGCTCTATCATTAAAAAATATAAATAACTTATTAATTAATTATTTGAAATTAATCAAAAAAAATAATAAATGAATTTAGAAGAAAAAAAACAAAATAATAATGAAAGTAAAGTATTAAATAAATTCAAATGTTATCAATGTAAAATTGAACAAGAAAATAAAAATAATAATTTTTTAGAATTTTCATGTGGTCATAAATTATGTTCATTATGTTATTCTCATTTTTTTCTTTTAAAAGATTTAAAAAAATATCCAAATTCTATTCCATCTGAATTTCAAATTAATTGTATTTGTAAAAATGGTGTAACATATATATCTTTAGATAAATTAAAAGAATTATTTTCCTATTTAGAAAATATTAATGAGGATTCAAAATGTAAAAAACATAACGCAAAAGGAGTTAAATATTGTAATAATTGTCGTGCTTGGTTATGTGATATTTGTTTAACAATTCACAATGAAATAGTAGATAAACATATTTTATTAAATAAAAAAATTGAACAGCCTAGAATTTGTAATAAACATAAAGATGGTGAAATTAAATTATATTGTAAAGATTGTAAAAAAGAAATTTGTAATTTTTGTACTGAAATAAATGAAGAACATTATCAGCATAAAGTAAAATCATTTTTAACATATATTTCTAATATTAATAAAATAAAAGAAAAAAGAATATATCAAAATTATGATGATTTTAAAGAAAAATTTCAAGGAATTTCACAAAAAATTATAAATTATTATATTAAAGATTATAATAAAAAATTAAATGAATGTATTTCAATGATTGATAATTTGAATCAATTAGTTAATCAATATACAAATTTTATGGAAATAAAAATTGAAAATTGTAGAAAATTATTTGATATAATTTCATTAGCATATAAAAGATATTTTGAAGATGAAAAAATAAAATATCCTAATATTTTTACATTAAAATTTTTATCAAAATTTTCAAATTTTATAATAAATATTAATTATATAGGTGAAAATACAGAAGAATTTGATTTATTATTTGAGCAAATATCTAAATATCATAATGATACTTTTTTTAAAATAAATTTTGATTACACAGAAACAAAGAATAAAAATAAACCAAGATTAAGTATAAATTCATCACTTTCTAATTTTAAAAATATAAATAATAAATTAATAAAAAAACAAAAAAAATATGAAATGTTACTAGATACAACTTTAAAAGGACATTCAGGTTCAATTTATTCATTAATTGAATTGAATGATGGTAGAATTGTAACAGGTTCAAAAGATAAAAAAATTATTATATGGGATATTCTTTTAAAAAAAATAGATAAAATTCTTGAAGGACATTCAAATACAATTTATTCTTTAATTCAATTAAGAAATGGAAATCTTTTTTCTTGTTCTGAAGATTGTACTATTAAAATTTGGGATTTAATTGATTATAAATTAATAAAAAATATTAATATTCAATATCCTATTTATTGTTGTTTAGAATTATTTGATTTGAGAATTGCATTAGGACATAATAAATTAATTTCAATTTTTAGAATTCAAATTTCAAAAAAAGATTTTGAATTAATTGGACATGAAGATAAAATTAATAAAATTATTCAATTAAATGAAAATAAAATTGCATCATCTAGTTATGATGGTCAAATTTTTATATGGGATATTATAGAACAAAATGATAGTTTTGTCTTTTCTGGTCATGAAAATATAATTAATGATATGATTAATATAAATTATTCAAGAATTGCTACTTGTTCTGATGATAAAACAATTAAATTTTGGGATTGGAAAAGTAAAAACTATATTTTTAGTTTAAATGGTCATAAATTAGGTGTTTTATCATTATTTTTATATAATGAAAGTCAATTATTATCATGTGGAAAAGATTGCCTTTGTAAAATTTGGGATATTTTAAAAAAAAGAGAAATTTTTTCTATTAAAGCTCATAATACTAATATTTATAAAATTATTAGAACAAAAGATGGAAAAATTATTACTTCTGGTATTGATGTTATTAAATTATGGTTATAAAGTATATTTTATTTATTTTAATAATTATATATATATTATTTAAATTTATATTTAAAAATTAATAAAAAAATTATTAAATAATTATAATATATATATAAGATAAAATCTAAAACTTGGGGATTTGGGGATTGGGGATTGGGGATTGGGGATTGGG
>JAJMZS010000792.1:0-10593 GCA_023807205.1 Isotricha prostoma | reverse complement strand
AATCCCCAATCCCCAATCCCCAATCCCCAATCCCCAAATAAAAAATTGTTTATAATAATCAAATAAATATAAAATATAAATAATTTAATTTAATTTTAAAACCCAAATAAAAAATATATTTTTAATTAATATATAATTTTAATACAATTATTTCAAATAAAAAACATTATAATTTAATAATAATAAAAAAACCAAATAACCAAGAATAAAAATTTTAAAATAATTTCTATAAAAAAAATCAAAAAAATTAAAAAAAAAATAAAAAAATAAAAAAATAAAAAAAAATAATGTCAATGTCAAATTCAGAAATTCGTTCTTCTCTATTAATAATATATGACAAATTATCAAAGCCATCAACAAGAGAAGTTGCTTATGAATTATATAAAAAACTAATTCTAAAAAATATATATTATCCACCTCAATCAAATTATATAATTCAACAATTAACAGACTTCATATCTCCCTTAACACCAAAAGAAAAAGAACCAACATTAAAATTACTTTCATTATTTTTTTACAATGAAGAAGAAAATTACAATTCAAAAGAAATATATTATCAATATTTAAGTCCAATTCTTTCATTATTACAAAGTTTAATAAAAGAATCAAATTCTTCAATTTTTCCTTTAATTTCAAATACTTATTCAGAAATAATACAATTTATTATGCCAACTAATATAGAAAGTACAAATAATGAATTAGAAATAAATGAAAAAAGGGCTTATGAAATTTTACAAGGATTTTGTATTTATAATATGAAATATGATGATAAATCAAATAGAATTTGTGGAAGTTTATGTTTAACTAAATTAGTTGAGAATTGTCCTATTGTTTTACAAATACAATATTTAAAATATATTTGGGAAAATATTATTACTTTTATTGATAAAAAAAATTTTAATGCTAAATATGAATTATTAAATTGTTTAATTAGTTTAATTTTAGGTTCTGAAAATTTATTTTCCCAATTTGCTAATGTTACTTTATATAAAGTTTTAGATTTTTTAACTGATAATGATTGGCTTAAAAGAAAATTAGCTTTAAATGTTATTTATACTTTAATTTTTTATTGTAAAGAAGAAATTTTACCTTTAAAAGAACATATTATTAATTTTTTAAAAGTTTTAAAAACTGATAAAGTAAAAGAAGTAAGAGAAGTTTGTTTATTAATTTTACAAATTTTTAATGAAAATGAAGATGGGAATATTAAAATTAAAAAAGAAAATTTGTCTTTTCAAAATATAAAAAATATAAAACAAAATAAAAAAAATGATAATCAAAAAAATAAAAATTTAAATAAAGTTAATTCAAATCGTTCATATGAAAATCAATTAAAACAAAATCATCAAGAGCAAAATTTTGATAATCAATTTTTTGAATATGATGAAAATTATAATACAAATCCAAATAATTTTAATTTAAAAAATCAAGAAATTAAAAATACTCAAACTAAAAATAGAATAAAAAGTTCTTCTTCTGGAATGAAAAAAAATCCTAATTTTAATAAAGGAAATAGTAATTTTGATATTGTAATAGTAGAACCAAAAAAAAAAAATAATAATTTTGAAAATAATAATATTAATAATACAAATATTAATATTATAAATACTAATAACTTAAATTTAAGTAATATTGAAAATGAAAATAAAAGACCAAAAACTCCAACAAAAGTTTCAAGAATCAGAAAAAATTCAAATAATGAAAATAAATTAGTTAATAGAAGAGAAGATAATTCTTTTATTAATGAAAAAATGATTATTAAAAGAGATCCTAATAAATCTATTTTTAAACAAAGACCTAATCAAGAATTTTTTAAAAATGCTAAAAATAAACAATTAGATGTTATTATTGTTGCAAAAGGAGTTCCACAAAGTAATAAAATTAATAATAATGAAAATAATAATAATGAAAATAATTTTAATGAAAATAATTTTAGAAATAATAATTTTGAAAATGAAATTCAAGAAAATAATTTTAATAAAAAAAATGATTATAATAATAATAACGAAAATAAAAATGATTTATATTATAATAATAGTGATTTAAATTATAATTATAATGAAGATTTTGGAAATGAATTTGATAATGAAAATAAATATGAAAATAAAATCAATAAAAATAAAAATGAAAAAGAAGAAATTTTAAATGAAAAAAGAGATAATTATATAAAAGAATCTCCAAATATAAAAAATAATTATTATAATAAAAATAACAAATTTCAAAATAAAGAAAACAATGATTTACAAAAACAAAGAGAAAATGAAAATGAGACAAATTATATTTCAAAACCAAAAAGAGAAGAAAATGATTTATATAATAAATATTTAGATGAAAATAATTATAATTCAAATAATGAAAATGAAGACTTAAATCAAAATGAAAATATTAAAAATTATTCAAAAGAAAATATTAATCATAATAATATTGATAATAATAATAATAAAAACATTAAATCAAATGAAAACTCATTTAAAATATTAAATAAAAATATAAATAATAACTATAATAATAATAATAAAATAATCAATTTAAATAATCTACAGCAAAAAAATACAATAAATAATATAAATAATAATTATAATAATCAAAATATTACACCTTCATTAATAAATTCTTTATTACAACAAATGAATTCTTTATCTCAAAAGCAATTATTACTTATTGATACATTAGATAATATTCAATCAGAAACACAGAATCAAATTGAAAATTTAAACACAAAAATTTATAATCTTGAATCAAAAGTTGATGATTTGTCTTCTCAATTAAATAATCTTCGTTCAAAAAATTATACAGAAAATTCAAATGATTATTAAATTATTTTTATATTTATAATTCAATAAAAGAAATTTTTTTTTATTTAATATTTTTTCTACAATTAATAATTTTTAAGAGAATTTTATTTACATTTATAGTTCAATCATAACTCAAATATAACTTTTTAAGAATTTAATTTACAAATTATTTTTTTCAAATTTGTAAATTTAAAAATATATATATTTTCTCTTTTTCTTTTTTATTTAATAAGTTTTTTTTTTAATTTGAAAATGTAATTTTAATAATTCATCTAAACTTTCTTCATTAAGAATTTTTTTTCTTGTATATTCATCATGTAAATTATTAAATAAATTTTGTAAATAAAATAAACTCTTTTGACAAGCTTTTTTTTTAATTTCTAAAATTTTATTATTATCATCAATATTAGAATTTTCTTTTGTTGAATTTAAATTAAAATTTTCATTTTTCAAATTATTTTTATCATGAGGATATTTTGTTTTATTAAGTGATTTTATTTTTTTTTCTTTTTTAAAAGGAGAAATTATTATTTGTTTTAAATTAAAATCTTTAGAAAGATTATAAGTATTCATTTTTCGATAAATAATTTTTTTTGGTTTTAAATTTATTGTTATATCTTCATTAAATTTTCTTATATAATCTTTTGTTTTTATAGAATTAATTAAAGTTTGTTGATTATTAATTTTTTTTTTTTCTTCTTTATCACATACTTTTAATAATAAGTTTCTTACTTCATTTGCTTTTAAAGTTTCTTTATTTTTTTTTGCTTTTTTTTCTGTTAATGATATTGTATCATTCATTATTATTTCTTAAGTTTAAAAAATCTAAAATAAATTATTTATTTATAGAAAAAATTATAAAAAAAAATTTTTTTTTCTTTTTTTTATATTTAATTAAATAAAAATATTTATTATTTGTTTTCTTTATTTCAAATAAAATCAATTTTTTTCTTTTTTTTGATAAGAATTTAATAATTATATATAAAAATTAATAAAAAAAGTTATTTTTTATTTTAAACATTAGTAAATTCATATATTTCTCCTCCATTAGGAAATTTAATTCTCTTTATTCCATCATCTTCATTAAATTTAGTTCCAGTAGTTTTATTATAAAAAAGATTTTTATTATTTTCATTTTCTCTATTACTTAAAATTTTTTTTTCTCCATTTGAATAAATAATTTCTCTATTATTATCAGGATAAATTTTTTCAATTTTTCCATTTAAAGGATTAATTATTTTAATTCCATTTGATAAAATTGTTTGAACAGTATTTCTTGATTTAAAGAAATAAATAGTTTTTTTATCTGGAAAAATTTGTTTAATATCTCCATTATTAAAATAAATAATAGTATATCCATCATCAAAAATTTGTTTTTTTACTCCTGAAGGAAAATTAATTTCTTTTGCCCCATTTTCATATATTTTAAATATTTTATTATCAGGTAAATTTTTTTCTTCTACTATTTTAATATTATCTAAATTATATTTTGAATTAAATTCTAAATTATATTCTTCTATTAAATTATTTTCATTTTGTTTATCTATTTTTTCATTTTCTATATTTGTTTTTGATTTTTTGAAAGGAGATTTTTTTGATTTTAAAAAAGGAATATTTTCTAAATTATTTTGAGTATTAATTACATTATTATTATTTATATTGTTATTATTTTCATTATCTTTTGAAATTTTTGTTAATTGAAAATCATTATATTCATTATTATTACTTATTATTTCATCATTTACACTATCATCATTTTCATTTTCTTCTTCATCTTTTGATAAATTATTTTTTTTATTTGTTTTATTTGATTTTAATTGAGTTTTTTTACTTTCATTCTTATTCATTTTTATTAATTCACCAATTTGAGTATTCGCTTCTGATAATTGTTTTTTTAATTTTTCAATATTAATTTTATTTAAATTATCTTTTGTTTTCATTTCTTCTTTTAATTTTGTTATTTGATTATTTAATTGAGAAATTAATTCTTTATCTTTTTGTTGTGAAATTAATAATTTATTCATTTCTTTTTCATTATTATTTTGAGGTTTGGGATTTTTTTTTTGTTCTAGAGATAATTTTTCAATATTTGTATATTCTTTTTGTCTTATTTTAGAAAAATCTTCAATATCTTTTTCTAATTTAATTTGCATTTTTGTATATTTTAATTTCATTTTTTCAACTTCCATTTTTTCTTGTTTTAATTTTTCTTTTTCATCTTCAATTTGAAGTCTTAATTTTTTTATATCTTCATATTCATTTAAAATATCATTTTTATTTTCATTATTATTATTATTATTTTTATTTTCAAAATTAATCATATTTTTATTATTTATTTTTTTACTTTTTAATTTATCAAAATTATCTTCATTATTTTCTTTATTTAAACTTTCATTTAATTCATTATTATTATTAATAATATTATCATTATTATTATTTAAATTAAAATCAATATCAATTCCAGAAATTGGAGTTAAAGGTTTTTCAGTTTGTTTTTTAACAATTTCTGGAATTGAATCACTATCATTTTTTTTTTCATCATTATCACTTTTACTTAAACTTTTATTTATTAGAATATTATTATTTTCTTCATTATTACTTTCATTTAAACTTTTATTTATTTTATTTTCATTTTCATTTTCATTTTCTTCTATTAATTTAATTGGTATATCTATTATTTTTAATTCTTTTTTAATTTCAAATGAAGATTCTTCATTATTATTAATATTATTATCTTCATTTTTATTTTCTTCATTTTTAATTTCTTCTTCTTTAATGTTATTATTTTCTTCTTTAATATTATTATTTTCTTCATTGTCTTTTTCTTCTTCATTAATAATATTTTCATCTTCTTTTTTTACTTCTTTAAAAATAAATTCATCTTCTTTCTTTTCTTCTTTAATCATATTTTCAATTTTAATCTTTTCTTCTTTAATAAAATGTTCATCTTCTTTTTTTTCTTCTTTAATAATATTTTCATTTATTTTCTTTTCTTCTTTAATAATATTTTCATCTTCTTTTTTTTCTTCTTCTTCTAAATTTAAATTATCATTTATAATATTTTCAATATTATTTTCTTTTTTTTCTTCATTATTTATATTTTCTTCATTTATAAAATTATCATTATCATTTTTTAAATAATCATTTAATTTTTCTTCTTCATTTTTTTTTTCTTCAAAAATAACATTTTTATCTTTTTCTTCATCAATTTGAATATCATTTTCATTTTCATTCTTATTTTTAATAATAACAATATCATCTTTATTAATTTCAAAATCAGGAGTTTTATTTTTTTTTAAATTAATTTGTTCAGATTTGTATTTTGTTGTAATTAAATTATTATTATTTTTATTATTCATATTAGAATGATTATATGCATAACTCATATCATCAAAACTTTTAAAACTTTCAATATTATTCTTTTTATTTTTTGAATTAATAAAATTAGTTTTTTGTAAATCTTGATTTTTTTCCATTAATTTTAAAGATGAATTATATTTAATATTTTTTTTTTCAGTTTGTCTTATTTTTTTTATTCTATCATAATCTATTTTTTTTCTTTCACTTTTTCCTCTTTTTGGTTCTGATTTTAATTCAGCTAAATTTTTTTCTACTAATTCAACAAAATTATCAACTGTTTTAATAGGAATTTCATCATAATTTATATATTTTGTATTTTGTTTATTTTCTATATTATTTTGAAACATATCTTCTCTTTTATTATAATAATTTAAACTATAATTAAAATTATCATTTTCAAATATTATTTTTTTATTTTCTTTTTCTTCTTTTTTTTCTTCTTGTAAATTCTTTTTTTCTTCTTCAAAATTGTTTTCATATTTTTTTTCTTCTGATATTATTTTATTCTCTTCTTTTTTTTCTTCTTTTATATTTTTATTTTCTTCATTATCATTTTGTTCATTGTTTTTATTTATATTTGTTGTACTTAATATTGCATTCATAAATTTTTGAAAAACTAAAAATGAATCAAACATTTTTTTATTGTTTTCATTATTTGATGTATCTATTTTTTTATTTTGTAAAAATATTTCAAAATCTTTCTGAGTTATATTATTATCTTCCATTTTATTTAATTAAAAAATATAAAATAAAATATATAATATTTAATTAATTATTTGTTTTATTTTTGCTATTTATTTTGTTTGTTTTATTTAAATTTTTTTTTAAATTTGTTTTTTTATAATTTGTAAAAAAAATATTCTTATTTAAAATATTTAATATTTATGAGTTTTTGGTTTATTTTTAAATATTTCATGTAATTTTTTATAGGCATTTGTTTTTTTTACTATTTCTTCATATTCATCTTTTGTCATTCCTTCAGGCACATTATTAATTAATTCAAATAAATCATGAACAGTATATCCATCGTAATTTTCATTTTTATCATCTTCTAAATTAAGAGTATTTTCTTTTTTTTTATTAATTTTAGTAGGACTTATTATAATTTTATTTTTAATTTTTATATCTATTTCTTTTTCAGTAAATTGTTTAATTAATAATTTAAAATTTTCAAAAGTTTCTTTAATATATAAATCAATATTTAAGAATTTTTTCATTCCTTTTTTATTTAATAATTTGTTTATTGGAAAAGTATTTTCATTCATTAAATATTCAAAAATATTTCCTGTTTCTTCTTCTCCTATTATTTTATCAATTTTTAAATTTAGTTTATAAAAAAAATTGGAAGAGTTATTAATTTGATTATTACTATTTTTTATCATATAACTACAAATTTCATAAATTAATATTAAAAAAATTAAAACAGAATAATTATCATTAATTTCATTATCTGAACATTCAATTATTTCAGATAAATTATTTATTAAAAGAATACAAGGATATATTGTAATTATTCCACTATTTAAGTGAAAATTTGATAAGTCATCACCTTTTTTTATTGGATTAATAAAATAATATTTATTAATTGTTTTAATTAATTCTAATTTTATATCATTTAAAGTTAATAATGAACTATTAAATATATAATGACAATTTAAATAATCATATTCTATAAAACTGTTAATTTCTTGTAATCCTTTAAAAAAATATGATTCTTCATTCATATTTTCAATTATTTGAATAAGGAAATTATGTGCCTTTTTTAATGAAAAGAATTTTTGTTCAAAATCTAAATGTATAAATTCAAAATTATCAATTTTATTGTCATTTATTGTTTCATTAATGTGATAATCAGTATAATGAATTATTATTTTAATTTTATTAATATAATTTAATTTTATAATTTCTTTTAAAAGACTTTTATATTGATTAATTAATGAAATTAATCCTTTTAAACTCAAGAATGTATATTTAATAAGTAATAAAAAACATAATTTTTTCATATTTTTATAATGTGTTTGAGAATTTTTAAATTGATATTTAATAAATCCACTTTTAATATAATCTCTATAAATTATTTTATTTTCATCATTTGTTAATGAAGTTTCATCATCATTGAAAAGTAAATTATATTCTCCATGAATTTTAAGTTTATTATTATAATAATTGCAAATATCAGATTTATAATTTTTATAAAAACTATTTAATTGTTTTTCGAAATTTGATTCAAATTCAAAATTTTTTAAAATTTTATTATTATATTCTTTTATTTTAAAAATATTTATTGTTGTAGATTTTGATTCTGAAATTAAATTAACTATTTTCCAACATTTACACTCTTCATCTTTTACTAATTGATTATTTAAGTTTAATAATGGAATATTTTCATTAATTCTTATATTTTGTTTTTGAATATTTATAATATTGAATCTTTCTTTTAAAGTATTATTAAATTTTTCTGATTTATCAATTATTACTTCTTTATTATTAATTTTAATTATTTGTGTTTTTGGTAAAAATTCTTTTTTATTTGATTGATAAAAAAATTCATAACAATAACCATCATTTTCTAGATTAAGATAACTATTAAAAGAATTTTTTTGACCTTTATAAACATAAAAAATTAATTCATTTGATTCTTTTATTTTATCATTTAAATCGTTGAAAAAAATAACTTTTTGTGTAAAATAATTTTGAAATTTAACTTTTTTCAATTCAAATTCAATTCTTTTATTATTAATATTAACTATTTGTTCATTTACTTTAATTTTATTATATTTATTATTTTCATTTTTATAGTCTAAAAATATTAATTCAATAATTGTTTTTTCTTCGATAATAATATTTGAAATATTTGTTACTTTTAAATAATTATCACTACATTTTTTAAAATTTTTAAAAAAACAAATTCCATTAAAACTTATTAGTTTAATTAAATTCTCATTTAGTTCAATTTTAATAGTATTATTATTATCAATATCTTTTAATATTATTATATTAGTTAAAAAATTAGAAAAAATAATTTTACCAAAACAATTACAAATATGATTGTTTTCAATTTTTTTGATTGATTTAATATTTTCATAATCTTCTTTTTTTAAAAAACTATTTTCATCTAATTTTATAATTGAAGATATTTCAATTATAATTAATTCGTTATTGTTTTTTTTAAAAAGACACTTTAAAAAAGAATATTTTTGTCTTTTTTCAAAAAATTTTAAATTGAAATTCCTAAAATTTATTTTTATATTTTGTCTTTCATAATCAATAAATTTAGGATGACCTTTATCAAAAATATTAACTCTTAAATCAATTGAAACTAAAGAATCTTCATTTATATTTTTTAATTCATTTAAACAATTATATTTTTTAACTTTTTTAAATTCAAATATTTCAGATTTTAATAATTTTTGGCATTTTGGATTTGGTAAAGCTTTTTCATTTATAAATTTATCAATAATAAAATATAAAATTTCATTTAATTCTTTAATAATAACATTTTTAATTAAAATTAAAGTTCCAACTGAAATAATTTGATTGACATTTAAAAGAAAATTTTTACTTATTTTTTGATTATCATATAATATTAATATATTATATGATTCTGAAAAAGTTTCAATTCCAACAATAAGAGTTTGAAAAAATAAATTATTATTTCCATAATATATTTGTTCTTGAAAATGTGAAAAAGAATTTGTCATTTTTTTTATATAATTTTTATTTTTATGAAATAATAAAAAAAAACAATTAATTGACAATTATTCGAAATTATTTTTTATAATGATAAAAATAAATTTTATTTTTTTAATTGATATTTTAACATCTATTTTAATTAATATTTTTCAATTATATTTTATTAAATTCTTTATTATCATTTAGTTAAAATTTGTATAAAATATTAATATTAATATTTAAATTATTAATATAGATTTTTTTATTTTAAATTTTTTGATATTCATTTAATAATAATAATCCATTTTAACTATTGTTAGTTTAAAAATACATCTTTGATTGATGTTAAAAACATTATATTTTTAATAAATATAAGTTGAAAAAAATATAATAATAATATTATTTTATTATTATAATATTTTTCATCATAAATTCAATTTTATAAAAAACTATTCTTCTCAAAAATTTTTCAAAGAACATTTTATTTCTTTTTCAAACTGTTTTTTACAAAACATAGTTTTTCTTCAGTTTTTTTTTTATAAAATATTAATTTAAATAATTATTTATCTATTATTTTTTTTTCATATTTTTATTATTAATAAATTGTTAATATTTAATTAGGTTTTTTTTTTTCAAAAAAAGTATTATATTTAATTTAAATGAATGTATAATAATAAGATTGATTACTTTCTTTTTATATAATTTAAAATTATTTTCAATATCATTTCATAAACAAATAAACATTTTTTTCATTAAAATAATATCA
>JAJMZS010000791.1:0-10594 GCA_023807205.1 Isotricha prostoma | reverse complement strand
CCCAATCCCCAATCCCCAATCCCCAATCCCCAATTTGACAAATTATTTTATTATATTCTTTTAACCATAAAA
This sequence comes from Isotricha prostoma, assembly GCA_023807205.1. NCBI lineage: Eukaryota > Ciliophora > Litostomatea > Vestibuliferida > Isotrichidae > Isotricha > Isotricha prostoma. The sequence goes on along the minus strand of JAJMZS010000791.1, from coordinate 10,522 downwards.
TTGTTTATTATATTATTTATATATTATTATTCATTTTTTATCATTTTTTATATTATATAAAATATATATATATAAAAATTAAAAAAAAATTAATTTGTATAGTAATAAATTTATTTTATATACATAATTTAAACAGTTTACTTTTAAAATATAATATTAACAGAATATTTAATATAATGATTTAAATATTACCATTTTTTTTCATTTATTATTATAAAATATAATTCCAAAAAGATTAATTTCTAACCTCTTACCATATAACTTTTTATTAATATTATTAGTAATATTAAACCATAAAATTAAGAATATTTTTTATATCTTTGATTGAAATACATCAAGTCTAGGACTAAATAAAAATAAAAATAAAAAACTTACATAATAATTTTTCTTCTAGAAATAATTTGATTATATAATTGTAACATCGTTACATCAAAATTTTCTTTTTTATTTAATTCGATAGAAAATTCTTTTGCTATATTTTCAATTAAACTTGAATAAGTAAATAATCTTTTTTCTTTAAGAATATGTCTATAATTACATCTTAAACCATAATTACAAAAAGATTTCTCAGAAAAAGTTTTACAAATACGAGTTTTATATCCTAAAGAACCACAATTATTTCTTAATTCTTCAATTCCATGTGCAAAAGAACATTCATCTTTATAAAAACAATCATGATATAATTCCCAATTTTTACATAATTCTGTTTTCTTTTTTATTTTTATTTTTTCAAAAATAAAATGTTTTTCTTCTTCTGAATTATATCTTTTTTTAAAACATTTTAAATTGATATTTGGTCCTTTTGATTCTATTATATTATAATAATTTGTGTTTTTTTCTAAATTATTATTTATATATTCTTCATCTGGGACTGTGTCATTATCACAAGATGAATTTGTACTTATATTTATTATATCTTGATTGTTCATTTTATATTAAAATTTATAAAATGGTTTAATTAATATATTTTGAGATATTTTTTTTATTTTGATTTGAGAGTTTTTTTAATTATTTATGTTATGAAAACTAAAATTATTTTGTAATATTATAAAAATAAGTCAGAATATAAATCAAAATAAAAAATAAAATTTTTACTTTTTATTTATTTATTATTATTAGTTTAAATTTTTTTTCTGTATAAAATAAAAATATAATTTTAAATTTTATTTATTTTATATTCAAAAAGATAAAATATAATAATACAAAAAAATCAAATATTTTCAAACTAATTAACAAAAAAAAATTTATTTTAAACTCTTTAATTCAAAATCTTTATTTTGATTAATAATATTATTCAAAACTTTAAAACATTTTTGACAGTCATCAGGAGTAATTCCTATTTTAATAATATTATTTTTTTCTTCAATAATTATTGCATGTGTTTTAAAAGGTCTTTTTCTATCTAAATGATACCAAAATAATTTCCAACAAAAACCAAAAAATGTATATTTTCCATTTCCTCTATTCATTTCAATCATAAATATATTTTTAATATTATTAATTTTTACTATTCTCTGATTAAAAAGAGGAAAATCATATTTTTGAATAGTTAAAACATTATTATTAATATCAATTAAATTATCATGATATGAAGTTTCATCTTCTTCTTTTGTAACCATTTTATTATAATTAAAAAAAAGTAAAAAATTAAAATTAAATTAAAATATTAAATAATTTATAAAATCGAATTAATAAAGTGGAACATGAATAATTTTCATAAAAATAGTATAAAATAAATTTCCATTTTGAATTATAGCTTTTGCAAAAGAAAAACTTAATAAAATAATATATAAAATATCTTCAAGTAAATATTTTTTCAATTCTAATTTTTTATGAAAAATTAAAGTTTGAATAATATTACTTCTTGAAAAATAACAAATTAATATTAAAAAAGGAATAAAAACTAAATAAAAGATATGACTTATAATAACCCAAAATCTTGTATTAACTAAATTCATATATAATCTATGATATTTTAATTGTTCTTTTGAAGGATTTTTTGAAAATTTTAATATTTCATTATAATTTTGACCATGAAACATAAATGCAATATACCAAATTTCATATATTCCACAAATTAATTCTAATATAAAACTTATAAACAAAAATAATATAATAATTGCATTTGAATATGATTTTAAATTATTATAATTATCAAAAATAAAATTTGAAATAGGTTCTAATAAAAGAAATAATGAAAATATATTAAATATTGATTTGAATTTAATAACTAATTCTAATTTAGAATTTTTAATATTTTCATTTTCTGCTTTATCACAAGCCAATAAAAGAAAATGATCAAAATATGAATAACGCATTGATGGTCTATATAAAATAGAAGTATATATTGAAAATATTATTGAAAATAATATTTGAATATGAATTTTAGAAAGCATATTTTTTTCATTTTTAAATGTATATTCTGTATATGATAAAATTGAATAAATTCTATCATTTATTATTTCTAAAACTGAATTATAATTAAAATTTAAAAATTCTTCTTTATATATTTGAATAAGTAAAAAAGAAATAAAACAAATTGAAAAATTAACATAAAATGTTTTTGCTTCAATTGTTTTATATCCTTCTTTAAATATAAAAAATCTCAAATTCAAATATATAAAATAAGTAAAAGAAATTAAAACAAAAGATGAAATAATATTAAAAGTATTAACAGAAATAATATCTTCTTTTAAAAAAACAGCAATAATAATATTTTTTAACTCATTAACTAAAACTGTTGTTAAATTACATAAATAAAATAAAACAATTAAATCAAATTTATAAAAATTTTCATCTTGTGCCTTTAATGCATATTCATCTATTTCACATGATCTTACAATTCCTTGAATATTTTTACTTTTATCTTTTTTAACTTGAATTAATTGTTGATAATCATTATCTGTTAAAGGTAAATAAATTACTACTTTTTTAAATAACAATGAAATAAACTTTCTTTCATAATGAAATTTATAATATATTATAAATGATGTTAATAATATGATTATTTCTGTTGAGACTATTTGATGCATTTAGAACCTATTTATAAATAAATAAATTAAAATAATATTTTAATATTAAAATATTTATTATAAAAATTTGATTTTATATTTAATATAAGTATAATTATTTATTTTTTTATTTATTGATTATATCAAAATTAAAAAAAAAGATATTTATTTACAAATTTACACCTAAAATAAACAAAAAAAATGAAAAAAATATATTATCAATAAAAACTTTTATTATTCTTTTTTTTTAGGTCCTAAATAAACATGACACATAGGACAATGTTTAATATTTTTTCCAATAATTTCACTTTTTAAAGTTTTATGACTACATCTCTTACATTTAAAATAATCTTTATTAAAAATAGATTTTCCACTAATAACACAAGCACTAAAATTATTTCTACATTGATTACAATTTAAAGCAAATTCACTAATTTCATTATTACAATTAGGACATTTTAAAAATCTTTCTCCAATATTTTCAACATTATTATTAATAAATAAAAAAATACCTAATTTTTTATATCCATCTCTTAATCTTTTATTTAAATAATTTAAATTTTCTAAAATTGAAATTGCTTTAGAGCAAAATTTAAAAGATTTATTTAAAAAAGCAGATAAAGCAATTAAACAATAAACATTTCTAGTACCTAAATATTTTTCATATAAAACTAATCTCAAAGCACATTTTAAAGCATCTTTATAATTATTTCTATATAAATGAACTTGACATAACATATAAAAATGAAATGCCTCTGCACCTCTCCAATAATTATTTAATATTTTTCTTGTTAAATTACTCAAATCTGTATTTATTAAATTATCAAAAGTTGATTTTACTTGAATATCATTTTTACTTAATTTATCATTATAATGTTTATTTATTACTTTTGGATTATAATTTTCCATTGTTAATGCATAAAATACATAAATTTTTTTTATTGTTAATGGATTCATTTTTAATAAAATAAATTCTTCTGCAATTTGATTTATTAATTTAGCAGCATCAATATAACGATGATATTTATAAAAAAAATCAATTAAATCCATTTTTTTTCCTTTTTTTAATAAATCATCACTAAAATTTTTTAATAAATCATTAATTTCATAATAATTATATTTTTCTGCAATTTCCATTGCTTTATCCCAACGATTTAAATTAATACAAGAATTAATAGCTTTTTTAATATTATTATTTTTAATATAACATTCAATTGCTTCATCTAATAAACCTAAAGTTAAAAATTTATCACCAATTTCATCTAAATTCTCATCACCTTCTTCAAATTCTTTTATAATTTCACCTGCTTTTTCATAATCTTCTTTAGCAAAATATACATTAATTAAACCTTTTTTATTTCCTGCTTTTTTATAATATTCTTCTGCTTTATCATAATCTTTATTTTCAAAATATTTATCTGCTTGATTTGATAATGATATTTTCATATTTTCATCATCTTCATTTATTCCATTTTCTTTCATTACATCAATTACTTTATCCCATTTATCAAGTTTCATATTCATATCTACAATTAAATCATCTCTTTTATTTTCTTTTAATATTTTCTCTGCTTCATCATAATCATTAAAATATTGTGCAATTTCTGCTTTTTTTAAATTATCATCATCTATATTTTTTAATTTTTTTATAAATTGTAATCCACTATAATCATTTGTTTGAATAAAACATTTTTCTGCTATTTCAAAATTTAATTTATCTAATGCATGTTTTGCTAATTCTTTCCATAATTTATCACTTGGATTTTCTTCAACATATTTTAATATTTCTGTTAATGATATATCATTATCATTTATTAATTCATTAAATTTTTTTAAAATATTATGTTCTATTTTTATTATTATATCATTTACATTGTGTTTTGTTTCCCAATTTTTTTTCATTAATTCTTCTAATCTTACTAAAGTTATTATCATATTTGAATAATCTGCTAAATATGCATCTATTATTTTAATATCTTCTGTTATTAAATTGTTTATTATATTTAATTTGTTTTTTTCATAATATACAAAAGATAAATTATCTTCTTTTTTTTCATTTAATTTTATTTTTTCCCATTGAATTGCCCAAACATCTTTTTTTTCATAATTTAATTTTTCTCCTTTATATTTTTTATCATCTTTTTCAATATCATATAAATTTAAAATATTTTTTTCATTTATTGTCCATAAATATTTTGAAGTTAAACTCATTCCAATTAAATTTATATTATCATCAAAATTATATTTATCAATTGAACTTAATGATAATAAATTGTATTTCATTCCTTTTCCACTTTCACAAACAATAAATAAAAAATCATTTGATAAAGTCAAAGCAGAAATTTGGTCTTTTGAAGTTTTATTCATTTTAAAATTATCTAAATCATATTCCATATTTAAATTTGGTATATCATCAATAAAAAAACATATTTCTTTTTGATTATCTTTATTTAATAAAAGTAAAGGAGAATTACTATATTCATTCCCTTCATTATCTCTTTTTTCAAATTCTCTAAATTGCCATAAATAAACATAATTTTCATTAGAAATTACAATATGAGTATCATTTAAATTATAAAAAATTGGTTCAATATTAATAATTTTATTTTCAATTGCATAACCAATTGAATTACATAATATTAAAAGATAATTATTATCTTCATTTTTAGAAGTAATTAAACAAAGAGAATTAAAAGAACAAATTCCAATCATATTTCTTACATATTTATATTTATATTCATTTAATTCTGTATTCCAAAATATTACAGTATAATAATCTATTTCTGTTGAAATTGCATAAATTAAAGTATCATTTAAAAAACACCATTTAAAAATTGATTTAAATAAACCAAAATAAACTGAAGTTTCTGCTAATAAAAATATTTTACTTGAATAAAAATCAAAATCATAAATTATTTCTGGAGATAATAAAAAATAAATACATTCATATTGATTATTATAAAAACAAATTCCCATTTTTTTATCATCATTTATTAAATTACCACAAATTCCAATTAAATCACCTGTATTAGACCATTCACATTTAATTATTGTTTTTAAATATTCAATTTGAATTTTTTTATAATTTTTATCATTTTCATTATTATAAAATAAAATATAAGAATTTTGAAAAGCAACAATTAAATTTTTTCTCAAATCATCATCATCATTTTCATTTTCATTAATTTCATTATTTTCAATATTATCATTATCAAAAAAAAACCCATCCCAAAATCTTAAAGAAACAATTTGAATATTAATTAATTCTTTTTCTAATTCAATTTTCCCAATTTGAGTTCCATTTAAAGAAACAATTAAAATATCATTATTTTCACAAGCAAATAAAATATTTTTTTCATTATTAGTAAATTCAATTAAATATATTTTATTATTAAAATCTTCACCCCATTTTCTTTCTCCTTCAACACTTCCTAAAATTGCATGTCCATCAAAATATGAAAAACAAATAAAATTTCCTTGTTTACTCCATTTAATATCACTTACAATACTTTTTTTTCTATTATTTATCATTTGAGTTTCCCATTTATCATTTCTAAAATGCCAAATTACTATTATTCCATCTTCATCACATGTTGTTAATTTTTCTTTTTTTTCATTCCATAATATTATTGAAACATTTGATTTATGATATATTAATTTTTGATTTAAATCTATATAACTAAATTTAAGTGAATCTTTTAAGGAAATTTGCTCTTTTTTTGTTGGATATGAAAGTATTTGTACACATCCTTTTGTTCCTCCTATTGCTAATAATTCTTTTGATTTATTTGATGAAAATTTTAGTAATTTTTCTTCGTTTGTTATTTTTGTTTTTTTTATTATGGAACAATACATTTTTTTATTTATTTTTCTAATTTTTAAAAATAAAATGAAATTAAAAATTAATAAATGAAAGAAAATATTTTTATTAAAAAATGAAGCTTTTTTAAATATTATGAATTGATATATTAATCAATAACTAAATCATCTTTAATTATTTATGTTTACCCAAATGAAATTGAATTTAAAACAATAAAATATTAAGAAAATAAAAAAATAATAATTGTAAAATTAAATTTAAATTTAAAATTGTTATTATTAATTTTATAAAAAGTATATAATAATTTATTATTAATAAAATATATAGCCATATTAAACTTGATACAATTACAATATAATAATAACTTTTTTTTTTATAAATATTCTTTTTTTTTTTTGTTTTTAAGAAATGAATAATTTATTTTAAGAAATTAAATTTCTATAAAAATTTTTAATTTATTTTAAATTAAAAAAAAAAGTTTTATAAATATGATAAATTACATATCAAAAATATCATACTTTCTTAAAAGCAATGGAATAATAGAAAATAACTCAAATATAATAAATCATATAAAAGCTATAAATAATATAGATTCAATTAAATATAAAATAAAAGATATTTTACAGAAATCTTTTTCAAAGAGTATAATCATTTTTTAATTAAATTCTTTATTTTAGACTTAGCAAATCAAATTTATGATAAATATATTGAAAATGATGATATTAAAGTGGATAATATACTTAAAAAATTAATATTTCTATATTCAAAATATACAAAAATTAAAAAGTTAAAATATTTTAATGAATGGAGACTTAAAATTATTATTAAAGAAAGTTATAAAGATAATTATGATAATGTTCATTTGAGATTATATGATGATTATAAATATAAAGAATCTTATTTAGAGACTTTAAGAATCTTTTATCAATTGAAAGAAAATGGAGATTATACTTTTCATCCAAAAATAAATAAAGAATATAATCCTTATTCTATTACAAAATTAAATTTAAAAAGAAAAGATAATAAAAAACATTCTCGTAATGAAAGTGAAAATTATTTACAAAACCATGAAAATACAATTGATATCTTTTTAAAAACATTCCAATTAGCATCTAAATTTTCAGAATTTAAAGAAAATTATAAAAACAAAAATAAAGAAAAAATAAATAAAAAAGAAAAAAAATTAATAAGTTTCTTTAATTCATCCATATCAAGAAATAAAAGTAGAGATAAATTAAATACTAGAAATAATACATTTTCAAATTTATTATATTTAAAAAATATAAAAACATCTAATAATTCAACAATAAAAATTTCAAAAATAAAAACAAAAAAAAGTAGAAATTACTCACATAAAAAAAATAATATTTTATTCCCATCAAATACAATAACAAATATAAATAATTATTCTCGAACAACTGCAAAATCAACTATAAATCGTGTTGCTACACAAAGAATAAAATCAAAATCTATTTCTTTAAATTTACCTCAAGATGATTCTTTAATTCTAAAAAATATAACAACAAAACAAGGTAGTAAAAGTAAAAATAATAAAATAATAAAATTACCAAATTTTACAAAATTATTGGAATATAATAATAAAATTAATAATAATAATAAAGAAAGAGTTGGATTAAATTCACCTTGTATTATTTATGATAATGCTTGGGAATCAAATGATAATATTTCTACTTTAAAAAATTCTAAAGATTTAAAAATTAATGAACAAAAATTGAATAATACTTTTTCTCCTAAAACTCAAGCAAGTGATATAATAAAACCAAGTAAAAGAAATAATATGAAACAAAAACTAAATTTAGAAGAACCTTTAAATGAAGTAGAATTAATTCATAATCTTCATAATTGTATTATTAATACTGAAGATACAGTTAGTAGTAATAATAATAATGAAAATATAAATAAATTATGTATTAATTCAAATAATTTATATATTAATGGAATTAAACAAGATTCTGATAGAATTACTATTCAAACTATTTCTGATGATAAATTACTTAAACATGCTAATTGTTATTTATCTTCTGATGTTTCTTTAGATAATTTTATTAAAAATAGAAAAAATTATGATAAAAAAAATGGAAAAAAATAAAATATTAATTATGTAAAAAGAAAAAAAGTGAAAATTGATATAATTAATAGTTATATAAACTCATTTTTTTACATTAAAATTTATAGAAACAAAACTATTTTAAGAAAATAAAAGAATTAATATTAAAATTTAATATTTATAATAATTAAATTATATAAATTCTATTTATGAGATTTAAATCTTTAATAAAAATTAATTATTTAAAAATAATAATAAAAGTTAAAAATATATTTTATGGTTGAAAAGAATTAAAGATTATTATATCAATTTATTGTAAATCATTTTTCTATATTTATATTTATCGAATTTGATTTTTAAAAAAAATTTAATTTGATATTCTAAATAATATATAAAAAAATGAAAAAAATAAAATGTATATTAATAGGAGAAAGTAGAGTTGGAAAAACACATTTAATAAATCAATACGTAAATAATCAATTTGAAGAAGATTACCTAAAGACAATTGGTGATGATAGAACAATAAAAGAATTAACAATAAATGGAAAAAAAATTATATTAGAATTATGGGATACAATTGGCCAAAAACAATTAAGAGCATCAAATAAAATATTTATGAAAAAAACAAATATTGCATTAATAGTATATGATATAACATATAAAAAATCTTTTGATAATTTAAATGAATTTTATAAAGAATTAATACAACATAGTAAAAAAGATAATATGATTATAGGAGTTATTGCTAATAAAAGTGATTTATATGAAGATTCAGTAATTAATAGAGAAGAAGGTGAAGAATTTGCAGGAAAAATTAATGCTTTTTTTTTTGAAACTTCTGCAACTGATCATGAAAATGTTGAAAATGTTTTTAATAAATTAATTAATGCTTATATTGATAAATTTGAATCTAGTGAAAAACAAATTGATAATAATACAAATAAAATAATTATAGAAAATAATTCTGAGATTCAAAAAAAAAATGAAAATTCAAATACTTATAAACATAATATAACATTAGAGAAAGAAAAAGTAGAGGACAATCAAAATGAATTAGATTATGAAGATGGAATTTATAAATCAAGATGTTCTATAATTTAAAAGAATAATAATTATTTATTAAGGATTTTTTATAGAATAATTAATTTTTATAAAAAATATTTTTAATATAAATACATATTTAATTTATAAATAAATTTTCTTATTTTATTTATTAATATTTGGAAATAAATTATAATATTATAAATAAAATAAAAGTTTAATCATTCAAAAAAACTATAATATTATAAAAAGTCTAGTAATTTTTCTCATATTATTAACTTTTATTTAATAATATATCATTAATATTATTATTTTATTTAATTTTGATTGAATCTTTTATAATTTTATAAAAATATTAAAAATTAATTTTTATTTTAATTAAATAATTTTTAAATATAATTAATTTTTTTATTTACTATGAAGTAATATGACTATTCAAATTTCTTTTTTATCATTTTTTTATATTTTCTGTTTAATATTTTATAATTCTTATTCAATTAGTTCAAATTAAAAAATCTTCAAAATAAATATATTTCATTATATATCATTAAAAATTAATTAAAATAATAATATTAATGATAT
>JAJMZS010000790.1:0-10612 GCA_023807205.1 Isotricha prostoma | reverse complement strand
ATCCCCAATCCCCAATTTATTCAACAAAACAAACTATAACTCAATTTTTTTGAATTTAATTAAATTAAATTTAATTAAAAATATATTATTTCTAAACAAAGATTTGTTTAAATTTTAATATATTAAATAAAATCATTTGAAATAAATCAAACTCAAAGTGCGTTAATGAGAGAACATTACTTAGATAATTTTATGAATAGAATAGAAATCAATTGCTCAAAATTATATTCCAAATCATCCAATTATAAAATTATTATATGTACTAATAAAGATTGTTTAAAACATATTATATTTAAGGTAAATTTTGTATTAATTGATTCAACTTTTAAATTAAATAATAATAATTATAAAGATATTATTACATAAAGGATTCTATATTAATTCAATTAAATATAATAATAATAAGAATAATAAAATTATATATTTTAAAATAGGAAAATCATTAACTATATTACATTAAAAATAACAATAAAATAAAAAAATTAAGGTATTTTTACCAATCTCTAATCCCTAAGTTATTTATTTTTATTGAATAAATTATTTTTAATTGTAATTATCTAATAACCTCTATTTTATTAACTATTTTTGTCTCTAGATAAATAAATAGTTTATTTTCTACAAATTATTAAAAATGAGTGATGATGAAAAGAATGTTATTGAAGATTATGGAAAAGAATTTGGAAAAGAAGGAATCTACCAAATCATAAATCAAACAGGAGATAAAATATTGAATACAATTAAATCCACATTTCGTTTAAAAACTTCTAAAAAACCACTAAGTATAAAAAGATATAAAAGTGGTTGGAGAGGAAATGGATTTGTAAAAACATATAAAATAAGTAGTTTAGCAAAAGGAAAATTAGGTGCTGTAATAAATTTTGGAGAAGCAGCTTATGACCTTTTCAAACATGGATTAAATAGTAAAGAATTTGCAGGTTCATTAGGTTCATCTCTAGGTTCAATAATAGCTGGAGGTGCTGCAGGAATGGCTATGGGAAGTTTTTGTCCTGGTATAGGTAATATAGCAGGTTTTATTATTGGTGCAGGAGCAGCTACAATTGGAGCAATTGGTGGTGAATATATTGGAGAAAATTTATATGATAGAGTTAGTAATCTAAAAGACGGTGGAAATAACAATGAGAGTAATATTATTTCTCAAGGTGGAAATAATGATTTAAGTGGAGGTGGAAAAACAGGAGGAGTGGAATTTGAAATTCCTAAAGAAATTAAAGGTTTTAAAAAATTATTATTTTTTAATAAATTGCAAAATCAAAATATAATATTTAAAAATGAATTTTCAAATATAAATGAAATATTAGATGTTGCAAATAGATTTACTATTAATAATATACAATTTAATTCAATTGAACAAGTATTTCAAACTATCTTAACAGAAATTTATGGAGGATTTATAGGAGAAGGTATTTTACCTTATGTTTCATTAAATTTTAATAATAAAGCTTTACTTTATAGTATAATGCCTAATTATTATAAAAAAACATTAGTTGGTAATATTTTAGGATATTTAGATTATTTTTTAAAAGGTTTTGTAAATGGTGGTTTTTTCAAAGAGGATTTTGCTGGTAAGTGGTATATCAATCAAAATGAAAATTATGATTATTTAAATTCAAATTTTATCAATTTAAAAAAATATATCTATCAAAATAAGCATAATATTAAAAACCATGACTTATATTTGACAGTATATGATTTAGGAGAAAATATAAGTCAGGATAATAATTTTCAAAAAAATTCATTATCAGCATTTAGAATAATAGGAATAATTAGTAATGATATTATTGTTAATAATAATATTATTATTCCAAATTGTTCATTCAGAACAGAAAGTGATTTTAATTTATTTCCAGGAAATTTAAATGAAATAAATGCAGAAAATGAAAAAAAACTTTCAAAAACTCAAGAAGCAATAAAATCCATGAAAGCAATTATTAAATTATTGATGCCCCAAATTCCTTATTTTAGAGGTTATTTTCATATTTTAGATATGATAACTTTTTCAATTCATTATATTTCAACTTTAGATGTAAATGCAATATATCCAGATTTTTCAGAATCTTTGTTATTTAAATCAAATAATCAATCTTATGTTTCATTATTACCTCCAGTTTTTCCTCCACTACCAATTAAAAGGCAAATTATAATAAATGTTAATTTATCATTTCCATATGTAATAAATTATTTTTTAACTAATGAACAAAGAAATATTTTAAATTCAATTTTATCAGATTGTGCTTTAAACGATACTGAAATCAATTATGAAAAAATAGAAGAAATTTTAAATGATTTAGAAAATAAATATAAAAATTATTTATTTAATTTGATTGAAGATAAAGAAAATTTGGAATATAGAACAAAAAAAGAATTACATATTGATGAATATTTAAATAATATACAAGCTTTTTTAAAATTGTTAATAAAAGTTCCAAAATTATTATTGTCTCAATTATTTAAATCAATAGAAAAATCATTAAAAGATATAATCAATGAACATAATAAACTTTATAATCTAAAATATGAAATAAAAGCAAAAAACATTGATAATATTCTAAATATATCCGATATAAAAAAGGAAATTTTAATATTAATAGAAGATTTTAATAATGTTACATATCAAATTAAAAATAAATCTAAACAGATGTTAGAAGATTCTATTAAAAAAGAAAAAAGTAATCTTTTAAATGAAATTAATAAAAATAAAGAAATCGCTTTTAAAGATAGAGAAAAAAAATTAAATGATGAAATATCAGATGTAAAAAGTAACTCGATTATTGAATCAATAAAACAAATGGAACAAAATTTAAACACAGAAAAAGAGAAAGCTTTACAAAATGTTCCTTATTATAATAGAAGTGAAGCGATAATTAAAATTGATAATGAAATAGCAAAAATAAAACAAGAAAATATAAAAAAAATAACCAGCAATATAGAAAATCATTTTGTGACAATAAAACAACAGAAATTAAATGAATATAGAAATATTTTAGAAACAAAATCGAATGAATTATATCAGCAAGGATTAAGGGAGTTAGATAATGATAAAAAAGAAGAGAAAACATTTTGAATGATTCAGTGAATAAATTAGAACAATTTATAAAAGAAGAAAAAGGGAAAATGTTGAATATAGAAAATATAATTAAAAATAAGCAAATATTAAATTATGCTGAGAAATTTGAAAAACAATTATTGGTTGAAAAAATAAATTTAAATATAATAGGATATTATGAAAATAATAATAATGATGGAAATATCTCATTTGCACCAATAAGAGGAGGATGTTTATCAGAAATCAATAATGAATTAAGTTTGAAAGATGCTTCTCAAATTCAAATTCAAGAATTAAATAGTCTTATTTTAAAAGTTAATCAATCCCAAAATTCAGAAGAAATAACAAATAATGGAATAAAATTCATTAAAATTAAATTAAATTTATTGCAAGGAAATTTAAATGAATATTTTTGTCAAAATTTTATAAATTTTAATGGGAATGATGAAAGAGAAATAATAGATTCAATTCAAAAAGATGAAAATATTAATAAAAAAGATGAATATAATAATACTTCAGGAATATATAAAATAATAATGGGAAATTCTGAAAAAATAAAAAATAAAAATGAAATAAGCAATAAAAATGTATTTGAAGAAAATTCTTCATTTTATTTAACCAATGATGAAGATGTTGAAAATATATTATCATTGGGAGAGCAATCGATTTTAAAAACAGAAACAAGAAATGATTTAAATTGTTTTTTAATATCTTTGATTAGTCAAAATAGAGAACTCAGTAATTGTTTAGTAGATTATGTTCCTTCATCAATAATAAATAGCTCAAACGAAAGTAAATATACACCTCTTCATTTTTCCTGTTTATTTGGTTATTATGAATTAGTTGATACCTTAATTAAAAAAGGAGCAAAAATAAATGTAAAAACAAGAAATAATAATTATACACCTATTGATCTTTTAATTATAAAAGGAAATTATGAAATTTTAGAATTAGTTTTAAATAATAATGAATTTATAAATCTAATCAAAGAAAAAAATCATTTTAGTTCAACTCCTTTTCATAGTTCTTGTTTAGAATCAATTTTATGCACAAAATTAATGTTAAAATATAGGAATAAAATTAAAGATTTGAATGGAAATACTCCAGAACATTATGCATTTTTTGGAGGGAGAATAGATATATATAATCTAATTTCTACATCAGATATTAAAGAATTTAATGAATTTATTAATTCCTTAAGAGATGGAGACAAAGAAAATATTAATGACAGAACTATTATTTCTCTTGAAAATAAAAAAAATTTTTTAGATTGTTTATTGGATAATATAAAAAAAGGGAATGTTTCAGACGTCAAAAAAATAATTAAATTTTATCAAAAAAATAAAAAATTAAAACAAAACTTATCTTTTGATGATATAATAAGTAAATTTGTAGTTAATATGTGTGAAGGAAGAAATCCTTTAATGTTAACTATTATTAATGAAATAATTGACTTACATAAATTTCCAATAGCTCCTTTCATTGGAAAATATGGATTAATTTCATTTATAGAAGAAATGAAAAATATGAATATTAATATGTTCACTGAAATAGATTTGAAATCTTTATTAGATTTCGCTATTGAAAATAAAGATGAAGAAATGATATTAGAATTTTTTAAAAACATAGAAGAAATAACAGATGATTATTTTTCAAAATATTTAACAAAGATTTTAATGAAAAATTTAGATTTATTTAATTCAATATATAATTATATTTTATCACAAGAAAAATTTTCTAAAAATAAAATAAAATTTGATTATTTGTATAATAATAGTTCTTTAGCTGAGCATTTTATTATAATTTTTAACCTTGAAAAAGTGGATAAAAATTCATTAGACTTAAATAAAATTAAAGAAAATTGCAGAGATTCAGTTATATCTGAAGTAAATAATCATAATTATAAAATAATAAAAGAATCAGCTCAAAATGAATATCAAATTGAAAAAAATATTTTAAAGGAATTATTAGAAAAACATTCTTCTTCAAAATATAATTTTGATTTATTTGAGCATGATACACAGAAATTAATAGAAATTTTTAAAAAAATGAATAATTATAATTTATTTTTACCTCATCAAATTATAAAATCAAAAAAAATATGGATGCTAAAATATCTACCTAAAAACTTTGATTTATTTATAAAAAATGATATTGGTGAAATATGCTTTGAATTAGTCCAAGAAAATTTTGATAATTTTACATTATTATTAGAAATATTCGTAAAAAGGGAGAATGAAAAACAGAAACAAATGTTTAATTTTCTTAAAGCTATAGAAATTATTCTGGGAAAATTTATTAAAAAAGATAAAGGACATCAATTAGAAATTTTGTTAAAAAAGAAAATTGTGCAATTGTTTGAATGCTTTGAAAAAAATAAAGAATATCTGGGCAATTATCAAAATGATAGGAAAAACAATTTGCTTCATATAATATCTAATTCTTATTATATGGATAAAGAACTTAAAGAAAAATATTTATCATTTATAGAATTAATAAGAAATAATAATAGTAAACAAGAATTTATTAAAATACTTAATGAACAAAATAATGTAGGAAATACATTTTTATTTACATTATTAAATAATAATCACCATAGATTGTCAAAAGAAATATTAGATAAATATTTCACTTATTTTGATTTATCAATAAGAAATTTTAAAGCTAATACATTTCTTCATTATTTAATGTCAATAAAAAATTATGATAAAAACATGATGAATTTAATAATAAAAGTAATTAATTACAATAAATTTTTCATAATATCTGAAAATAATAATGGATTAACACCTTTTCATCTGGCAGCATATAATAAATGTAAAGATTCATTATTTTTAATGTCAAATTATTTTTCCTTAGAACAATTAGAAATTATATCAAATAAAGGAAGTCTCCTTCATTTTGCAGCAATATCAGATTCTTTATCAACTTTAAGACTATTAATTGAAGTATTTAAAATAGATATAAATGCTCAAATTCATAATAAGAATAATAATAAAAAAAATAAAAATCTTATTTCAAATTTACCTAATAAAAGTACTCCTATTTATTGTGCTGGTTTATTTTCTTGTTTAAATTCTTTTGAATATTTGCTTTCCTTAGGTGCAAATCCTTTTATTCAAGATGAAAATGGTAATGATGCAATTGATATGGCTTTAATTAATGGAAATGAAAAAATGGTTAAATTTATTTCTAAAACATATAGTTTTATAAATTCTAATGGGAAATATTTATTGTCTTTAGTTAAAAATATTCATGCTCGACATATTTTATATAATAATTTTTATTTATTAGGAGCACAAAATATTAATATAATCAATAAATATCAACAAAATTTATTAATGATAGCAGTAGAAAATCAAAATTATAGAATTATCCCATTTTTATTGTCGAATTTTATAAATATTGAAAACTTAGATATGTTTGGAAGGAATATTTTGCATTATTGTATAAATGTTAATAACCTAACTTCAATATGGAATATTTTATCTCATTTGAATACTTTAAATAAAAAGCAAATTATTTATAATTTAATATTTAAAGCTGATAATGAGGATGAATCTGCATTATATTTAGCATGTAAATTGGGAAGATTAGAAATTGTTTATATTATGCTTATTTTTATTGATATTAATAATTATGAAAAAACATTAAATACCAATTATATCGGGCTATCACCTATCCATATATCTATTATAAATGGACATTATACTATATCTTTATTATTAAAAAAGTATTATAATATTTCAGATTAAGAAATTAAAAATGTTTCTGAAGAATATAAAAATAAAATAAATTTATTTTATAATTGTAATTTAGAAAAAGAAAATAATAAATTAAGTGAGATAATGTCACATTTAAGTAAACAAAATGAAATTTATAAAAAAATTCCTTCATTAATTAAGAAAGAAAAAATAAATGAATTAAATGAAAAAGAATTAATATATAATATAAAAACTTATTATCTTTTTAATAAAATGTTTCCTGATTACTTATCAGAGAAGAATTTTATTAAATATCAAGATTTATTTAGTATTAATTTAATCTTTTTTTTATGTGAGCTAAATTTTGATGATAATTATACAAAACATGTAAAAAGATTTTTCGAAATTATATCGTCAATTAAATATAAAAGAGATTTTAAAGAAAGTGTTCAATTTAAAATAATAAAATTATTTACTACATATATAATTCCAAGTGAGTATTATAAATTATCTCAAATAAATGAATATTTAACAAAAATAATATCAAATGATAAATTATTTAATTTAAATATTTCACATCCCTTATTTTATTGGATAGATTCAATAATAATTTCTTTTTGTGAAGGAAGTCATAAAAGTGGGATAGAAGATTTATTGGATTTATTATTAAAATTTATAAATATTATTTTAAGTGATAATGAATTTCTTAATAATTTAAATTTCGTGAAATTATCAATGAAAAGTTATCAATTTATTCATAATCTAAATAATATATTATCTAAATTAAATAAAAATTTCGCAGTTATTCAATTAAAATATGCCCATTGTATTCCTCCTTTATTAGAAAATGAAGTAAATACTTTATTAAATAAATACTCAATAATTCATCAAGATTATAATAATAGAATACCAATATATTTCTTTATTAAAGAAATATTATCTAAAAAAAATATATCTCCAAAATTATTGGAGGCATGTTTAACATTATCTGAATCCATTATTAAATCTAATCAAATAAATTATAAAGCAAAAGAAGAAATTTTATCTTTTTGTAGATATATTTGTAATCAGCATTTCAATGATAATTTTTTACCTAATACTATTTTATCAATATCTTCTATTTCCGAAAATTTATGCTATAAATTTGGTTTAGATCTGTATTCAAATCAATTTTTAGATTCTATTAAAAAAGTAAAAATAAAAAATCTAATTGATTTAAAAAATATTTTTAATGAATTTTTACAAGTCCAAAATTTAGAGCAATTCAAACAATATTGTGATATATTAAAAGGATTTTCATTATCTCAATTTTTTGAAAAAATTAAATTAATTAAAAAAGAAGATAGGGGAAGAAACATTAATGATTTATTAAAAGCATTTAAAGAAGAAAATTTTCCTTTATCTGAAGAAGAAATAATTCAATTAGAATTATTCGAAAAAGAATTTGCAAAAGAAAGAGAATATACTCAAACAGAATTTATAGAGGAAGGAAAAAATCTAGGAAGAAAATTTAGAGAAAATCCAACAATTGAAAATATTAGTAAATTAATAAAAATTGTAAATTGTGGAATATTTGAAGTTTTTAAAATAAAGCCTTATCTAATACAAAATTTGAGTGTTTTTTCATTTTATTTACATTATATAAATATACAAAAAAGAACTTATTATAAAGGAAGATTAGGTCAAATTTTAACAGGAGAAGGAAAAAGTTTAATAATAGCTGAATTAGCTTTAATATCAGCTTTAATGGGTGAATTTGTTGATATAATAACATCAACTTCATATTTAGCCAAAAGAGATCAAATTAAATTTAAAGAATTATATAAAATTTTTGGCGTTACATCAAATGCAATACTTGAAAATAATCCAAGTAAAGAAGCATTTAATGTGGATTATTCTATATGGGACTAATACTGATTTTGAATTCACTTTATTAAGAGAAGGAATTAATATTGAAAAAAAAATGTTCACTGTCCCATTGGGTGAAAAAGTTGAAATAAGAAGAGAATTCCAGACTGTGATAGTTGATGAATCAGATAATTTATTTATTGATACTGCTTTAAATTCTGCTAGAATTGCATTTAGTTCAAGAAATCATTTTAATTGGGTTTATTATCCCATATTAAATTGTGTGAAAAATAATATTTTAGGTATAAAAGAAATAAGAAAAAAATTAGAAATGATTAATTATAATGAATCAAATAAAATAACTAATTTACAACTGGAATCATGGATTGAAAAAGCAATTGCTTCATTAAATTATAAAAAAGGTGAAAATTATGTTGTGAGATATAATGAAGAAAAAAGGAAAAAAGAAGTACAAATTATACAACTTTCTACAGGGAGAGTTAATATTGGAAGTAGATGGATGGGAGGATTACATGAATTTATAGAAGTAAAAGAAGGATTAGAGCCAGAAACTGAAAGTAATACAATTGCTTCAATATCTCATACATCTTTTTTCAGTAATTATAAAACAATTTTTGGATTAACTGGGACAATTGGAAGTGAAATTGAAAGAGAGGAAATATTAAATATTTATAATTTAGACTCTTTTAATGTTCCTCCTAATTTTTCTTCTCAAAGAAAAATATATAAAACTCTTTTATTTTCCAATAAATCATTAAAAGAATATAATATAATAAATCAAGTTAGAAATACAATATCAAAAGGAAGACCTGTTTTAGTATTAGTATTAACAATCGACGGTTCGATTAATCTATCAAATAAACTTAAAAAAGAAGGTATAAATAATTTAATTTTAAATGATATTCAAAAAGAAAAAGAAGAATATATAATTTTTTATGCAGGAAAACCTCAAAGTGTTGTAGTTGCAACAAATGCAGCTGGTCGTGGGACTGATATTATTTTATCAGAAGAATCATTAAATTTTGGTGGATTACATGTAATTATGGGATTTTATCCTGAAAATAATAGGGTTGAATTTCAAGGTATAGGAAGAGCTGGTAGACAAGGACAAGTAGGTTCTGCTCAGGTCATTTTTTCTAAGGATGAAAATTATTTTAGTAATATTAATATTAATTCAGTTAGTGATGCTCAACAATATCGAATAAATAAATTAATAAAAGATTCAAAGATAAGAATATTTTCTTCTTTATTTGAAGTAGGTATTTATGAAATTTTGAAATTATTTTTCAATAAATTATATGATTTAAAGAAAATATTTGAAACTGAAAATTTTCAAATTGTTTTTAATAATGTTATTCAAAAGAAAAATATAAGTTATAATGTCTTTACTCAAAAAATGATTGAGAAATTCAAAGCTGATTGGGCTGAATATTTTAATAAAATTTCAGAAAGAAATACTACTATTAAAAGTAGTTTTAACGAATTTTTGAAATTATATGATTGGGAAAATATAGATAATAACTTTTCTAATAATTGGATAGAATTAATTTCTAAAAAAATAAATAATATTTAATAAAATATAAATCAAAATAATAAATAATTATTATAAGAAAATTAACTTTAAAATTGTTGAATTAGGGATATGGGGATTGGGGATTGGGCCCAATCCCCATAAACAAATATATTTTCCTATAATTTCAATTATTATTATAAAAATAAATTTAATTTTACAAGAAATAAATAAATTTAGTAATGAAGAAAGTAATTTGATGATAACTTTCATATTATAGATTTCGAAATAAGTAATTTTATTTGATAAATTTTTATATTATTTTTAATCTGTTTATTTTCTATTATAAAGTTATTCAAATGTTTCATTCTTCATTGTATTCTACCAATTGTCTAATGACAAAAATGTTTAATTTTATTATTTTGACAAAATATATAATATTTATTTATTAACTAAAAATTTTAT
>JAJMZS010000789.1:0-10718 GCA_023807205.1 Isotricha prostoma | reverse complement strand
AATCCCCAATCCCCAATCCCCAATCCCCAATCCCCAATCCCCGATAAATGAAAATTAATATATTTTTAAAATTCATATTAAACAAAATTAGTTTATTTTTCAATTTTTTGATTTGAATTAAAAATATAAAAATAAATATTAAAATTTATTTTAATATAATTATATATAAATAAAGTTATATAATAATAGGGTATTTAAAGATATATTTAGAGAAAAAATGATATAAGTAATTTAAAATATTAATAAAATAGATAAAAAATATTAATTTTAAAAAGAAATTCATCAATCATTAATTTTAAATATAATTTTCCTGAAGAATCTAAAGAAGAAGAAGAAGAAAAAGAAAGAAATACAATAAGAATTCCAAAAAGTAAATTTAGAAATAATTTCTCTTATAAAAATTAGAAGATATTCTAAACCCTTAAAACAACTATCATCAGGAACATCTAAATCAAAAAAACTTAAATAAAGTTTATTTAGATAGAATAATATGTGAATCAAAAAAAGTAATAACGATTATAGAAGAATCAAAAAAATAATATATGATAAACCAATATTAATATTTGAAAAGCAATAAATAATTTTAATTTTTTTACATTTTGTTTCCAATATACAAATAATAAAAGCTGAAAAATCTATTCAAACAGAAATTAAAAAAATATAATGAAAAGTAAAATATTAAATTTAGTAAATCTCATAATAATAATTTATATTTAGAAAAAATTAAAAAAAATGTATTTTTTTATTAATTAATATTGAACAAATATATATATTTATTATTTTATATGAAATATATTGAAATTATTTATAAAAAAATTTTATTATTTTTAGAAGTAATTAAAGATGAAAAAGATTTAATTTCAATAAAAAGTGAAATAAGGAGTTTAGGAGTTATTATTTATTATTTGTTATTTAAAGAATATCCTTATCAAGGAAAAGATGAATATCAATTAATAAAAGATATAAATTCAAATAAAAAACTTAAATCAACTGATAATAAAGAATTGAATGATTTATTAAATAAAATGTTAGAAAAAAATAGTAATAATAGAATATCTTGGCAATCATTATTTTAATTATTTCTTTTTTCAAAAATAAATAAAAACATTTGACTATCCTCAATTTGATTTTAAATGTAAATATCATTCTAAAAATATTAGTTTTTATTGCAAAAATTGTATGATTAATATTTGTGAAAATTGTTTAAATACTCATTTTTCACATCAACTTTTTCCTTTTTCAAAATTGGATTATATGATGTAGAATTAAATAAATTTAATAAATTAATTCAACAAAATAAAAATTATTTAAATATTTTGTTTACAAACTTTAAAAAGATTAATAACTTAATGAACATAATAAACACAATTAAAAGAAATTATTATATTTATGATAATGATAAGAAGAATAATTATAAAAATTATTATATGTATATATTAGAAACAATGAATGAACAATTGATAAATAATTTAAATGTAAATATATTAGATATAAATGTTAATAATAATATTTTAATATCTGAATATGATATTAAAAAAGATAAATTAAATACTCCAATTAGAATATTTAATAGTTATGAAGAATGTAAGAAAGAAATTTCTTGGTTTGAAGGAATAAATAATGAAAAAGAAATTAAAGATAATTGTGAAATTTTTTTAAATAATATTAAAAAATATTTCAATTATAAATTTCAATTTACACAAGAAGAAATAAATCAATTTGAAATTATTTTTAAAAATCCTTTAAACTATGCAAATTTTATATTTTGTAATTGTACTTTATTAACTTTAGATTTATCTAATTTTAATACAAATAATTTTAAAGATATGTGTAGAATGTTTTATAAATGTTCTTCTTTAGTTTCTATATATTTATCTAATATTAATATAAATAATGTTACTAATATGAGCCATATATTTTATGATTGTTGTAACCTTAAATCTTTAAATTTATCTAAATTTATTACTAATAATGTTAAAAATATGAGAGAAATGTTTTATAAATGTTCTTCTTTAATTTCATTATATTTATCGAGTTTTAATATACCTAATGTTACTGATATGAGTTATAAGTTTTCTAGTTGTAATCTTTTAAATTCTTTAGATTTATCAAATTTTAAGTCTAATAATGTTAAAGATATGAGATCAATGTTTTGTGATTGTTTTTCTTTAACTTATTTAAATTTATCAAATTTTAGTAGTGAAAACGTTACTGATATGAGTGAAATTTTCAAAGATATAAATCAAAATTGTTTAATAATATCAAATGATATATTAATAAATTATTTAAAAATTAAAATATTCGATTAAAAAATTGAAAAAGTAAAAAATTTTTTTAGTGTTTTTATGATATTTTAAAGTTTAAAAGATTTATTTACTTTAAATTTTTCTTCATTAATATAATTAATACCTTTATTAATACTTTGAAAAAAATTTAATCAATTTTTAATAAAAAATGGAATAAAAAAATTATAATTATTTTTTAATTTTTCAAACACTTCATTGAAAAAATTAATTCATTTATAATAAAAAAAATATTAAATTAATAATACTATAAAATGTTTAAATTATTTTAATTAAAGTAAAAATAAATAACTTAATATTTTTTTTTAATTGATAAATAAAATTGAAATAAAAATAAATTAATAGTTATAAATTTCATTAAAATTATTAAATAATGAATATATGTTCTGAAACTATTCTAAGCATAATATTTTTAAGTTCTGGAATTATAATTATTATAGGGGAAAAATTCGTATTAACAACAAAAAGTTTAGATAAAGAATTTAAACATCCACTTTTTAATAATGCAATTATGTTTTTAGCAGAAATGTCTGCATTAATAGTTTATTACTTTTTTTTCAAAAAAGAATATGAAAATGAAAAATTATCAGAAGAAAATAAGGATAAAGTTGAAATTGAAAAATATAAATTAATAATACCAGCAATTTTGGATTTATTATCATGTTTTTTTGGTACATTATCTTTAGTTTTGTTACCAATAAGTATTAATCAAATGTTAAATGGTTCAACACTTATTGTATTTATGTTATCAATATTTTGTTTAAAAACAAAATTTAATATAAATAATTATATTGGAATACCAATGTTTATTATTGGATTATTTATTATAGGAATATCAGATTATTTAAATACAAAAAATGAAGAAGGAAATATAGAACAATCAAGATTAAATACAATTCTTGGTATTATTTTATTATTAATTAGGGATTTTTTTACTTCTTGCCAAACAATAACAGAAGAATATTTTATGAAAACAAAAATATGTCATCCTTTAGTTTGTATAGGAGTTGAGGGAATTTTTGGATTTTTCATAAATTTAATTTTATATATTGGATTATCTTTTGTTAAATGTAATAATTTTAATATAACTATTAAAGAAAATTTATGTACTGTTGATAATAAAAATAATTATTATATTGAAAATATTTTTTTTACTTTTGAACAATTAATAAATTCATTTAAATTAATTATTCTAACTATCTCAATGTATTTTTTATTAATTATTTTCAATTGTACTTACGTAAGTTTGACAAAAGTTGCAAATGCCACTACAACTGTTATAGTATATAATTTAGCAGCATTTTTTGTTTGGTTAATTTGTTTATTGCCATTTATGCCAAAAGAAATATTGGAAACATTCCAATATTTGCAAGGAATAGGGTTTGCAATTTTAACCATTGGAGTATTATTTTATAATGAAATTATCGATATTCAAAAAAATAAAAAGATAATTGATAATAATGAAAATAATGTAATCAAAGATGAAGATGGAAATAAAAAATCTATTATTGAACTATTTAATAATTCAAATATTGAAAACTAATATATATATTTTTTATTTAAATTTTAACAAATTTAAAAAATTTTAAATATATATTTAAAATTATTACTTAATTTTATTTTTATTTATTTTTCTCCCACATAAAATCTATCAATAATTTTTTTTATTTTCTTATTATTTATACGTATAATAATTTATTAATTATCTTATAAAATATTATGATATTTTTAAATTTTTGAATAAAGTGTGAACTATATTTATTTACTTATATTTAAATAATTAAAATATATACAATTCAATTTTTAAAATTTTATTAGAATAATAAAATTTTATAAATATTTTTTTTGTAATTATTTTAAAATGTGATTTAAGAAAATATAAGATTTTAAAATAATAATTTGGAAAAAGAAAATTTATTTAAAATAAGGTAAAATTTAATTATTGGATATGTACATAACAATTAATACAACAATAATAATTACATTTTAAGCAAATCATGAATGAAGATAATTTTGTATAATTTGAATGACAAATTTGACATAACATATTTTTTGTTTTACCTAAACTTAATTCATGTTCATGAAAGAAAAACTTTTTCTTAGCAATTAATATTTTTTTACAACAAGTTTCACATATTTGAACATCACATTTTTTACAAAGAATTCCATTATCTTTTCCTTCACAAATGTCACAAATTATAGAAATAGAAAATTGTATTGAATCTTTATGAAAATGTGGAAATGATTTAAGATTAATTTGGAAATTATTTAAATAATTTTTTGAAGAATCAACATTCATTGAATTAGTTTTTTTAATTAATTTATTGTTTGAATTTTGATTTTGTTGATTCTGATTTATAAATTGGTTTTTATTAATATATACATTTTGTATTGGTTGTTGAATATTGTTGAATTGTGGAATACTCTTCTGATTAATATTTTGATTTTGAATTATTTTTTGTTGATTTAATAAATTTTGATTATATTGTTCTTTTAATTGTTTCATTTGACTTTCCATTGTTTGTTTATATTGACCAAATGTTTTCTCTAAAACTTGATAATTAACTTTTAATTTATTATATTCAGTTAATAATTTTTCATATTTTAATTTATAATCAATTTTTTGATTACATTCTTTTCTATGTTTTTCAAAATTATCATATGAAATAATATCATTACATCCATTTGGACATTTAAAATGCAATTTTGATAATAAATTATTTATTAATCTATTTTTCGAATATTGTGGATCATTACACTTATATGGACAAATTTTTGATTTTTGTTTCCAAGTATCAATACAATGTTGACAAAAAGAATGTTGACATTTTGAACATGTTACTGGATTTTTTGTAAGCTGTGTACAAATAGTACATATCACTTCTTCTTCAATTGATTTAAAAATGTCATCTTCAATTAAATATTGATTTATATCATCCATTCTATATTTTATTAATTTTGTTATAATATTACTTTTTATTTTTAAAAGAAAATATAATTTTTAAATTTCTTTTATGAAAATAAATTATTTTTTGATTTTTAAAAATGATCTATCTAAATAATTTGATAATCATATTAATAATTTTTAAGGCTAAAATAACTAAATAACATTTTATTATAATAAATCTTTTTTATAACTTTTATTATTTGTTTTATTGATTTTTAAATTTTAGAGAAATAATTTAGGTTATTTATAATTTGTAAACCTTTTAATTTTCTTATAAATATATACAAAACATTGCTTAAAAAATATATGATTATATTAGTTACAATTTAAAAAAAAATTTTTTTGTAAATTTACATTAATATATATATTAAAAATAAATAATAATTTAAAACATTAATTAATTAAATTCTCTTTTTTTCCTTAAAAATTCATTTTCAATATTTTTTACGTCTTCATAGAAATTAGTTCCTTCTAGTTCTTTAATTACATTTTTTGAAATTTTTTTACTATTGTTTAAAATAGATAAATAGTTTTTATATGCAATAATCTTTATTTTTAATCTTTTTCTAATAATTTCTTCTTTTGTCAAAATTTTATTTTTTTTACTTTTAAAATATTTACCATCTTCATTTAAATCATCATCTAATAAAAAAATATCATCTATTCCTTTAATTTCATCTTTATCTTCAAATAAATATATATAATATAAATCTAAAAAGGTGATTTTTAATAATTTTTGAATGATTGGATTATTTATTTTTTTTAATTGTTCTAAATTATATTTATTATCATATTTCTTTTTATTATATCCAATTTTAGACTTAGAATATTTATTATTTAATGGATTATCCAAAATTCTTTCTAAATTTGAATTAAATAAAATTTCATTAAACTTCTTATTTATACATTCAAAAATAATTTTTTTCACTTCCTTTAATTTAAATATACGTATTTTTAAATTTTTTTTTTCTTTTTGAATTAATTTATTAAAAAGAATAAGTTGTAAATTATTGATATGAATTTTTAAAAATTTAAATATATTTTTATTTGAAATAATAGAATCATTTTCAATGGTAGATAAATCATATCCATTAACCCTTAATTCAATATAAAGATCTTTTAATTTTTTAATTTTTTTATAATTCATTTTTAATTCATTTTTATCAAATTTTTTGATAAAACTCACAAATTTATCTAATATTCCTTTCAAATATTCTTCATAATTTTTTTTATTCATTTCTTTTATAATAACATTCTTCTTTTCTTTTTTCTTTAAATCTAAAGGAAAATAAAGTGCTTCTATTTTTTTCAAAACTAATTTCCCATTTTCTTTATTTTGGACGATTTCATTAATTTTTTCATTTTTATTATAACCTTCTTTTGGCTTATATATAAATAAATTATCATCAAATTTATTAACCATATCTATAAAATTTTCTATATTGTTAATAATTTCTTCATTATTTGAATTATCATTTGTAATATTATATAAAGAATTGTTTTCTTCATTTTTAAATTTTTTTTTCATCATTTCATCAGCAAGCAAACTACATTGTTTTTCAATAAAAACATTAGATATATATTCATTAGTTTTTCCAAATATTTTATCACTGAAATTATTGTTTAGACAATCATTTTGGTCATTAAGTGGTTCTTCTTTAAAACAATAATAAAATACTTTTGGATTTTTCCTATCATAAAACTTATAAATCATCTTTTATTTTATTATAAAACAACTTTTTTAGATAAATATAATGAACATTAGCGGATGATTTAATTAACATCTAATACAAATATGATTTTTTCTAACTTTTTTAAATAAATATTTTTGACATTAAATTTACAGATTAAGAAAATAAATATAATTTGAAATAAACTTTATTTAGCTTTATTAATTAAAAAAAAGATGATAAAATTATTAGATATAAAATGACTATTATTATTTCTAATTTTTTTTTATCTTTTCAAAATTATAATATTATATAAAAAATAGTTTAAATTTATTATTAAAATATTATTATACTCATTTAACATAATTTTTTAAATAAAATAAATTAAATTTCCTAATTTATGAAGTATTAATAGCTTCATCATTATTCTCAACTTCTTTCATTTTAATTTCCTCTTTCTGTTCTTCACTTTCACTTTCACTATCCTCTTCAATAATATCTCTTAAATTAGCAGTAATCCAACCTTCTTGTTCTTTCAAAACACTTTCTTTTTTTTTTCTAACTCTAAATAAAACAATTTCTTTTTGTTTAAAATATCTTTGTTCTTCAGAATCAACAATAACCATATTTAAAAAATATTTAACAAAAAATTTATTATCAACATTACCATAAGTAGGAGTTAAATCATAAGGTTTTAAAAATATTCTAATAGGAATTTTTTCATTTTTAATAGGACCACCATCCATAATTTCAAATTTAGCAAGAAATGCAGGTTCACAATCATTTTCAGCACCAATAATAATTTCTCTTCTCATAATTTGAATTTCCATATATTTCAAACCTAAATTAACATTATTAAATGTAATAACACCTTTTAAAGTTCCTTTACAATCAGCATTTCTTGATTTAAAATCAATTGATAATTTTAATAAATCTTTTATTCCAACTCCTAATTTTATTGGCTCATCATTTTCTTTTAATATTGATTCATCTTTTGGATTTACTACTGCAAATTCTTGTTCATATATTATATTTCTTACTTTAGTTTCTATTGTTACTCTTATATAATATGTTACTGTTGCATAATCACCTTTATATGATTCATATTTTTTTTGAACTTCTTTAAATGAAAATGGAAATATTGTCTCATTTTCTGTTAATATTCCTTGTTGTGTTAAATCATATGATAATGATATAAAGTTATTCTTTGATTTTATTTTTGATAAACGTTCTATTTGACCATTTAATTCTATTTTTATTCCTTTGTGTTCAAATGTTTTTGATGTTAGTTTTATTTTTATTTTCCCTGTTATGTCTTCTTCATCATAAAATGTTGGATATCTTTCAGAATGGTCTTTTCTATCTGTTAATTTGTGACGATGTCTTTTTGGATGCTCATCAAATATTATTGTTACTTCTGGCTTACTGAATAGATTTGCAAACTATTATATTCTTAATAAAGTTTTTATTTTACCATTTTTAATTTTTTTCTTTAATTCTAAATAATTTTAAAAAAATAAATTTTTTTAAATGGAAGAAAATAATAAATTAAAATAAAAATAAATTAACTTTTCAAAAAAGGAGGTTTGTAAAAAAATAAGAAAAAATAAAAAAAAGAAATAAAAATCCTTAAAAGAGTTATTAATAAAAAGAAATATAAAGAATCAATTATATTTGAATCATTCAAAAAAAATAAAACAAGAATTTAAAAATAGCTATAAGATAAACAAAAAAAAAGCTTTATAATCGATAAATCAAATTGAAAGATAATTATCTAAACCATAAAGTATATTACTCTAAAACAAAAAATAAAATAAATACAGTTAAAAAAAAAATTTATTCTGTTAAATTAAAATAAAAAAATGTCTAAAAACAATATACTAAAAAAAAACAAAAACCAAATATAAATAAATTTATTTATTTAATTAAAAAAAAAATTATAAAAAAAATTTCATTTAATAATAAAAAATCTTTGTTAATTTTTCTTAAATTAATTTATTTAATTTTCTTTTTTGACAAATTCTTCATAATAAGAATAGATAATAGTAACAGCCAATAAAATTCCAGTTCCTGATCCAATAGCACCAACAAAATCAGCAAAAATTGTTAAAGCTCCAATACACATTCCTCCAAAAGTAGCAGCAATAGGAATATATCTTTTAAATACCATAGAAATATTACTTTCTCTAAATCCTGCAATAGTATAACCTTGATCTCTTAAATTATTAGATACATCACTAACTCCTGAACCAGAAACTTCAATCCAAGTTTTTGAGAAAAGAGCACAAGAAATTAAAACAAAAGCAAAATAAAATATAGTATGGAAAGGATCTTTTGCAATTTCTAAAATTGAATTTGGTGGTGAAATATAATAAACTAAACCTCCTACTGGAATTGCATGTCCTCCTTGTTCTACATCTTGCCATATTCCAAGTAATCTTATTAATATATTATTTTTATATCTTTTATATAACATTTGACTAAAGAAAAATAAATTTGATACTAAAGCACTTTGAAGTATAATTGGCATATTACTTGAATAGAATAATTTTATTGGATATGTTCTATAAACACCAGGTTGATTTTTATGAACTATTTTAATTTCATATTTAAATCCTTGGAAATAAATAACAATTAAAAATACAACAAAAGTAGTAATTAAATTAAATAAATTAGCACCAGTTCCTCTATAAAAAGCATGTTGAAGTGCTTGAACTTTATTAGGTCTAGTTAATAATTGATGAATAGTAGAAATAATTGCACCTTCATATTCAGTAGTACCATATTCAGTAGTAATAGTAAAAGGTGATAAAGCTTTCCAAATAATAGTCTCACATATATTAACAGCAATAAAAAGTGAAATACCAGAACCAATACCATAACCTTTTTGTAATATTTCATCAAGTAATAAAACAATAACACCAGCAACACATAATTGAATAATAATTAAATAAGCATTTATAGCACCTAAATTAGATAAATCACCATACATTCCACTAACAACATAAGCAACAGCTTCACCAATTGTAATAACAAAACCAAATAATTTAGTTGCACCATCAAATAAATCTTTATCTTCTTTTTGTTTCTTATCAACATCAATTAATTTTGAACCAGCTAATAATTGCATAATCATTCCTGAAGTTACAATTGGACTTATTCCTAATTCCATTAATGTTCCTCTATTTGATGCTAAAATTACTCTTAACCAATATAAAGGATCACTTCCTGAACTTTTGTATATTCCATATAATGGAATTTGACAACATATTAAATATATGAAAAGTGCTATTGCTGTCCAGATAAATTTATCACGTTTGTTTACTTGTTTTATTGGTGCTTTGATTTCTGGAACCATAAACATTACTGGCTTTACTAAATCTAAGAATCTTACGTTTGCCATTTTTTTTTTAAAATGATTTTTTTTTTTTTGAGCTTTTTTGGATAAAATATTAATTAGGTTTTTTAAATTATTTTTTTTAAAAATATATATTAAATTTTAGAAGGAAAATAATTAAGTTTTGATAATTTTTTTATGATTTTTAAATTTAATTTATTTTGAGTCAAAAAAATTATTTTTCATAAAAGCTTTATTATTATATGATTACTCTTTTTATTCTATTTTTTTTTAAATAACTTTTGAATTTTGATATTTATAATAGATTTAAATAATTTTTATGTTTTATAATTATTAAGGATAAAATTTATCTTTTTAAAATTAATTTATTTTTTAATAAATTTATATCTAAAAAAAGATAAAATTATTAACCATTTAAATTAATTATTATTGGGGATTGG
>JAJMZS010000788.1:0-10732 GCA_023807205.1 Isotricha prostoma | reverse complement strand
CCCAATCCCCAATCCCCAATCCCCAATCCCCAATCCCCATAAATAATTTTAAAAAAATTTTTAATCTAAAAAAACACTGTTAAAATAATAAAATTTAATAAAATTAATAATAATTAATTAAATGTCAAAGATCGATATTACAAAAACACAATATATGAAGCAAAAAGAATAACATCAACAAAAGGAGGACCAAGTAAAGTAACAAAAACAACAAAAGTAGTATATGATGATCCAATAATATTTTATGATGAAAATGAAGTAAACAATGTTAAACAACCTAAATTAAAAAGATCTTCAAAAAGACATTATACCACAGGTGAAGCATATTTGGGTGTTCCTAGAATGGTACAAATTATAAATCAAAACGAACAAATCAAACAAAAAATTTCTCAAAGTCCTTGGAAATATCCTCAACAAATTAAAATTGATCCAAAGAAACCATCTAAATTAAAAAATTTATATTATTCTCAATTTCATCTTAAAAAATAAATTATAAAGGAAATTGTTGTAAAGGAGTAATTTTTATTTAAGTATGTAATTTATATAGTTTTATTAATTTTTTTTATTTATTCATTGAACTTTTATAAATGTTAAAAAAAGTAAAAAAGTTTTTTTTTGATTAATTAATATAAATATAATTTAATAAAATATTTATATGAATATAGTTAAATATTTATTAATTAAGATTCCTATGATTTTTAAAAAAAACTGATAAAAATATTATTTATTTTTTAATAGAAGATTTTTTTTTTAAAATATAAATTCAAAAAAAAAAGAAAAATAATAATATTTAAAATGTCAAAGATCGAAATAAAAACTTATACTACAATTGAGAATAATACAACTCATTATACTCAATCAACAAATTTATCTTCACCTAATACATCACAATATAATACAAAAAAAACAACAAAAAAAGTGATAATCACAGAACCTGAAATTAAAATAGAAAAGAAGAAAGGAAACTCATTAAAAAAAAATAGAAATATTCAACGAATTTTTAAAGGGAATGATTTATATTTAGGTGTTCCAAGAATGGTTCAAATTATAGAATATAATAAAAAACATGAACAAGATATGATGGAAAGACCATGGAAATATTCTAATCAAAATCAAAAAAGTGAACCAAAAAAACTTTCAAAATTAAAAAAATTGATCTATTCCCAGTTTAATATCAAAAACAATCAATAAAATGTATATTCCTTTTTTTGTTTATATTTTTTCATCATTAATAAAAAAGTATTTAGCTAAATATAAAGGTTATATAGTTCTATAAAATTATTTTTTTAATATTTATATATTTAATATTATAAAAAACTTTTCAAAAAAAAAAGATTTTTTTTTTTTTATTAATTATCTTTATTAATTTTGTATTTGTTTGAATCCATTTTCAATACTAGTAAAAAATAAAACTAATAAAGTATTATAATTTAGTAAATTAAATTCTTTATAACAAAAATTAAAAAAAGATTGTTAAATTATTTTTTACTATGATTTATCTAATTTGAATTTATATTCATATTAAAATTAGTATTTTTCCAAATTATCATACAAGTTATAATTAGAATTAAATATTTTGAATAATTTTATTTATTAATAATATTTATTTTATTATTTTTCTTCTTTCTTCTTACAATTATCACAAAGATCAAAATTACATTTAGGACATCTAAAACATGTGACTGTATTTGCATTATACTCATTTTTACAAATTTTACACATCCAATCATTTATAGTAGAAGTTAAATCTCTTAATAAATGTTTATGTGATTTTGATAAAAAAATTTTTGGATTTGATTCCCCTTTTTCTTCTTTTTCTTTACAAAAATAACAAATATCAAAATCACAATTATTACATCTAAAACGTGATGCAGTTTTAGCTTTAAAAGTTCCTTTACAAGTATCACAAATCCAATTATTATTTGCTTGTGTTTCATCATTTAATGTATGAATATGATATTTTGATTTAAAAGATTTATTATTATTTTTTTTTGTAATAACTTGATTTGGTTGAGCAGGAATATTTTTATTTTTTAATTTATTTTGTTCATCATTTTGATTATTTTGATTATTTTGATTATTTGAATTTGATGCATTTTTCTCTAAATATTTTTTCTCTAATATTTGATATTTTTTAAATAATTCTTCATATTTATTTTTATATTCTAAATATTTTTCTTTGTAATTAATTGAAGAACAATTATTTTGATAATGTTTTTGGAATTCTAAATACGGAATTTCTTCATTACATTGTTTACATTTCAGTTTTATATTTGATAAAATATTACTTAACATTTTTGAACTTTTAAATTTAGGAGATCCACATTTAAAAGGACATGAATTTTTTCCATTTTTCTTAATCCAATTTTCTAAACATTTTAAACAAAAACAATTTTGACATTCTGTACATTGAATTGGAGAAATAATAATTCCTTGACAAATTGGACAAATCGCATTATTTTCTATTATTTTAAATTCATCTTTATTAATTACTGAATCTGGATCAACAAACATTTTTTAATTAATTTAATTTTTATTTTAATAAATGATATATTATTTTAATTTTTAATTGTGTTTTAATCTTAAATTAATATTTTTTAATTATCATTGTATATTTTTATTTATATTAAAAAAAAAATTATATTATAAATTATTTAATAAATTAATTTTTAGGTTATGATTTTTCTTAAATAATCTATATTAATATTTAAATTATCAATATATAATTATTTGTAATGAAATATTAAGATAGAATAAAATCATAATAAATAAAAAATTATAAAAAAAAATTAAAACCAATGTCAGAAAAAATAAAAAGTCAAAACTTAAATACTAGTAGTTATCCAATAGGAATAGATTTAGGAACAACAAATTCTTGTGTTGCAGTATGGAAAAATGGAACAGCTCAAATAATACCAAATGACAAAACAGGAAAGACAATAACACCATCTGTAGTATCTTTTACAGATACAAAATTATTAATAGGTGAAGAAGCAAAAGAAAAAATAGGCCAATATTACAAAAACACAATATATGAAGCAAAAAGAATAATAGGTCGTCCATATGATGATCCAACAATACAAATGAATATAAAGAAAAAAAGATGGCCATTTGCAATAAAAAAAGATCCAACTTCAGAATCAAATCGTTCAATAATAGAAACTGAATTTATGGGTGAAAAAAAAGTATTTTATCCAGAAGACATTTCAGCATTAGTGTTAAAAAGAATGAAAGAAATAGCAGAAGTATATTTAGGTCAAAAAGTTACTAATGCTGTAATAACAGTTCCAGCATATTTTAATGATGCTCAAAGACAAGCTACAAAAGATGCAGGAAGTATTGCAGAATTGAATGTATTAAGAATTATAAATGAACCAACTGCTGCTGCTATTGCTTATCAAATGAAAAATAAGATTAAAGATGATAAAAAAGTTCTTGTATTTGATTTAGGTGGTGGAACTTTTGATGTTTCTATTGTTAAATTAAGTGAAGATGCTTGTGAAGTTATATCTACAAGAGGTGATACTTATTTTGGTGGAGAAGATTTTGATAATGAATTAGTTGATTATTGTATTGAAGAATTTAAAAAAAAGGAAAATATTGATTTAACAGATAATGAAAAAGTAAAAAGAAATTTAAAATTAAAGTGTGAAAAAGCAAAAATTGATTTAAGTTTGTCAGTTGATACAATGATTGAAATAATTGCAGAAGGAAAAACATTAGAATTACATATAACAAGAGCAAAATTTGAAGATTTATGTAAAGAACATTTTAAAAAAATTTATCCTTGTATAGAAGATGCATTAAAAGATGCAAAATTAGAAAAATCTGAAATAGATGATATTGTTCTTGTAGGAGGTTCAACAAGAATACCAAAAATAAAAGAAATGGTAAAAGAATATTTCAATAAGAATCCATCACAATCAATACATCCTGATGAAGCAGTAGCATATGGTGCTGCATATCAAGCAGCATCAATTGAAGATAAATTAGATGAAGGTTATGAAAGATTAATTCTTCTTGATGTTGTTCCTCTTTCTTTAGGAATTGCAGTTGGAGGTGAAATTATGAATGTTGTTATTAAAAGAAATACTTCTATTCCTATTGATAAATCACAAATGTATCAAACTGTATATGATAATCAAGTTAAAGCTTTGTTTAAAGTTTATCAAGGTGAAAGAGTTCAAGTTAAAGATAATGCTTTTCTTGGAAAAATTATTGTTGAAAACATTCCTAAAAAAAAAGCTGGAGAAGTTAAATTTAAAGTTACTTTTTGTATTGATGTTGATTCTACTTTGATTGTTAAAGCTGAAGAAATTATTTATAATAAAAATGAAAAAGGTGAAATTGATAAAAATAATCAATCCACTAGACCTTTAATTGTTAAAAATTATACGAAAAAATTAAGCTCTGAAGAAATTAAAAAAAGAATTGAGGAAATAAACAATTTAACACAAATACAAATAGAAAATGATAAAGCTGCTAAAGAAAAAGTTAGATTGATATCAATTTGTTGTAAATTAAAAACAGAACATCCAGATATTGATGAAATTTATAAATGGGCACAAGTCAATTCACATGAAAAAAAAGAAGTTTATAGTGATAAAATAGAAGAAATAAAAAAAAAATATAAAATAAAAGATTAGATTTATTATTTAAAATAATTTTTATAAAAATTTATATTTATATTGATTAAAATAATCAATATATAAAAGGGAAATAACATATATTATCAATAAATTTCACTTATTATAATATTTTTAATTTTAAACTTATTATAAAATTTATAAAAAATTTTTATGTTTTTTTTAGGTTTACTAGATTAGGATTTAATTTATTTATGTGTTTTTTGAATTAAAATAATAAATAAATTAATAGCTAAGTCATAATATTAGTTCATATTATTTAATTTCTTTTCTTGTTTTTCATAATCTTCCTTTTGAGCAGTTCGTTGATTATCTCTCATCCATTTTAAAATTTCATCAATTAATTTATTTTTGGCAGCAGAACATTTACCTTTTAAATTATAACACAAATCTTGTAAACGTATTTTTGCTTTAATAGCTTCAACAATTTTCTTATCTTGTTCTTTATATCTTTTAGCTTCTTCAATTTTTTTTTCTATTTCTTCATCACTCATTTTCATTGTCTCAGCTTTAATATCTAATTTAATTTCATTATCTTTACTAATTTCCTTAGCACTAACATGAAGAACAGAATTAACATCAATATCAAAAATAACTTTAAATTTAACTTCTCCCGCTTTTCCCTTTCCTTGAATTTTAATAGTATATTCTCCAATTTTTACATTATCTTTTACTAATTTCCTTTCTCCTTGATAAATAACAAATTTTGCTTCTTTCTGATTATCTGATGCTGTTTGATAAATTTTTTCATTTTTTATAGGAATAGGTGTATTTTTTTTAATTATTTTTGACATTAATCCTCCTTTAATTTCAAGACCTAATGAAAGTGGTGTAACATCGATAAGAACTAATTTTTCGAGGGCATCATCTTCTACCTCTTCAACAGATGCTGCTTGATATGCTGCCCCATATGCTACTGCTTCATCAGCATTGATGTCTTTACAAAGTTCTTTTCTATTAAAATAATCTTTTATCATTTCTTGTACTTTTGGTATTCTACTTGAACCACCAACTAATATTATATCATTAATTTCTTCTTTTGATAATCCTGCATCAGTCAAAGCTTCTTTTATTGATTCAAAACATGATTCAAAAAGCCCTTTACATTTTTCTTCAAATATACTTCTAGTAATAGTAATACTCATATCTTCTTCCTCAGCCAAACTTTGTATCTCTATTGAAGTCTCTCTTGCACTTGATAATATTTTTTTTGCTTCTTCACAATGTTTTTTTAATCTCCTTATTGCTTTTTGATTATTAGAAATATCAACCTGAGTAGTGTTTTTAAATTCTTCAATGCAATATTCCATTATTTTATTATCAAAATCCTCCCCTCCTAAATGAGTATTTCCACTAGTAGCTTTAACTTCAAGAGTATCTTCACTTACATTTAATATAGAAACATCAAAAGTTCCACCACCTAAATCAAATACTAAAATATTTTTCTCTTCATCATTTCTATGATCAAGTCCATAAGCTACAGCAGCAGCAGTTGGTTCATTTATTATTCTTAATACATTTAATCCTGCAATTCTTCCTGCATCTTTTGTAGCTTGTCTTTGAGAATCATTAAAATATGCTGGAACTGTTATTATTGCATTTTCAACATTAGTATGAAGATAATCTTCTGCATATTGTTTTAATTTTTGTAGAATCATTGCTGATATTTCTTCAGCAAAAAATTTTTTTTTTTCATTCATATAATCTACTACTATAATAGGTTTATTTGAATTTATATCTTTTTCTACTTTAAATGGCCATCGTTTTATATCATCTTGTACTGTTTTGTCATCAAATCTTCTTCCTATTAAACGTTTGGCATCATATACTGTGTTTTTATAATTTTTTGTAATATTTTCTTTTGCTGCTGATCCAATTAAACGTTCGTTCCCATTAAATGAAACTACTGATGGAGTTGTTCTTTGACCCATTTCATTTGGGATTATTTCCACTTTTCCATTTCTCCATATTGCTACACATGAATATGTTGTACCTAAATCTATTCCTATTGCTTTACTCATTTTTTTTTTTTATATTTTATAATTATTATTATTTATTAAGATATTTTTCAATTAACTTTTTTTATTTTTATATAATTTATTTTTTTTATTAAAATTTAATAAAAATGAATATTTTTTGCTATTTCTTAAAATAAAATTAATTTTTAAATTTTTAATTTAAATTACTTTTAATATTATAACATATTTTAATATTATATATTTAATATATATTATCTAAATAAATTCTCAAACAAAGATCTGTAATAAAATAATTTTAAAATTTGGAAAATAATGAATATAATAATAAATTAAATGATAAACATTATAAACTATAAATATTAATATAATATAATTTAAACAAATAAAATGAATAACTTGATTGGAATTGATTTAGGAACAACTTACTCATGTATGGGATTATGGAAAAATGGTAAAGTAACTATAATCCCAAATATTATGGGGAGAAACTCAACACCATCTGTAGTTGGATTCACATCTACACATGTATTAGTAGGTGATAAAGCCAAAGATCAAATTGTAAAAAATTTCAAAAATACAATTTATGATTTAAAACGTTATATTGGTAGAAAATTTGATGATTCTATAATTGCACAAGACTACAGAGAATTATCTTTTAATATGAAAAAAGATTTAAATAATAAGCCAATAATAGCAGTTAATTATCAAAAAGAAAATAAAGAATACCAATTAGAATTAATAGTAGCATTAATTCTTTTAAAATTAAAAGAAGATGCAGAAGCATTTATAAAACAATCAATAAAAGATGTAATGATAACAGTTCCCGCTCATTTTAACATAATTCAAAGACAAGCAACAATTGATGCAGGAAGAATTGCAGGATTAAATGTATTAAGAATAATAAATGAACCAACTGCAGCATCAATAACATATAAATTATATAATTCATATAAAGATAATAGATATGTATTAGTATTTGATTTAGGTGGAGGAACTTTTGATGTTTCAATAGTTTATTTAAGTGAAGAAGTAATTGAAGTAAAATCAACATGTGGTGATCCTCATTTAGGAGGAGAAGACTTTGATAATGAATTAATAAAATTTTGTATGGAACAATTTAAAGTGGATATATCAAAAAATGAAAAAGCAAAAATGAGATTAAAGAATGAATGTGAGAAAGCTAAAAAACAATTATCTAATAGTGAAGAATATAATTTTGATATTGAAAATTTAGCAGAAAGTACAGATTTTGTTTTTACTATTAATAAAGAAGATTTTGAAGATGCTTGTAAAGAATTATTTTCAAGATGTATATTATATGTTGATGAAGCATTAAAATATGCAAATCTTAAAAAAGAAGATATTAATGATATTGCACTTGTTGGAAGTTCAACTAGAATTCCTAAAATGAAAGAAATGATTCTTAATTATTTTGATAGAAAAGAAATTGGGGAAGATAAAAAAAATAATAAAATTGAATCAAAAATATTTAATTTATGTATTAATCCTGAAGAAGCTGTTGCAATTGGTGCTAGTTATCAAATTGCTTCAATACAAAATTTAATAAAAGATGATAAACAATTAATACTTAATGATATTGTTTCTCTTCCAATTGTAATTAAAGTAAATAATTCAAATACTGTTATATTTAAAAGAGGAATTCATATTCCTAATAAAGAAACTAAAGATATTAAAAATAAAAAAGGAAGTAAGTTAATTACTATAAAAGTTTATCAGGAAAATATGTCTCTTAATAAACAAAAAACTTATTCTTTAATTGGTGAATATACTATTGATAATCTTGATCCAAATAAAGAAACTAGTTTTAAATTTATTTTCTCAATTGATGTTAATTCTATTCTTAATGTTGAAGCATTTGATATGAAAGGACAAAAAGTTAATTTAAAAAAATTTGAAAATTATAAATTAAAAGATGAAGAAATTAAAAAAATGATTTCACAAGTTAAAAGTCTTAATGAACATATAAAAAATCAAGAAAAAATAGGTCAATTGAATCATAATTTGATGAAAAAATTAGAAAAGGATAGTGAGAAAAAATCTAAATTAAATAAATTTATTGAAAAAAAAGGAAATGATTATATACCAATTAATGACTATAAAGATCAAATAAAAAAAGAATTAAAAATTGAAGAAGTTTTATTAGAATAGAAATAATTTGATATAAATTTTTATTAAAAAATTGGTAAAAATTATTTCTATAATATTTTAAAAGAATTTATAATTTTAATAAAATTATTAGATAATTTTAAAGATTAAATAATTAATTTTGTTTGATTCTATAAATATTTTTTTTAAATATAATTATAATATCTATTTTTAAAAAATTTTCAAAATTTATATTAATTAAAATCCAAAATTTTGATGAGATTATTATGCAAATGATGAAATTAAAATATATATATAATTAATGATAAAACTTTATTTTAGAAATTATAAATTTAAAAAATAAAATCATAAATTTGATTAAACAAAATTAAATTATTTTATTAAAAATTAAAAAAAAATTAAATATAATATCCAAGTAAAAAAGTTGAACGAATGTTAGGTATTTATACATGATTTAAAACTAGTTTATTCAATGTTTTATCATTTTATAAATTATTAAAACCATTTTTTTAAGTTTTCTTCACTTTTCTTTCAATTTGATGAATTGATGAATAACATCAGCATTTTGTGGTATCTTTTTTAATACAATGAAATTTAAAATAAATAAATATAGTATGACCAACAGCATTTAAAATAATTATAACATTATTTTTTGAATTATAAGATGAATTTCTTTATATCAAAATGGATTTTATATTATTATTTAATAGATTGATTCAAATTAATTATTTTTTGGAACTCTTGTAAAAAATAATTAATTGTCTATTGTAAAAAAAAATTAATTTGGAAAATGAATTCAAAAAGCAAAAAAAATAATATTTTTTTACTCGTAACGCAAAAAAATATTAATATTAATTAATTAATTAAATATATTTTAAATATATAATATAAAAATAAAAGTAGGATAAATTGGGGATATTATTTTCCTTTATAACTGTTTACAATCATAGCAAGTGGTGTGACATTACTACAAATTATATCTAACCCTATTATTATTACCGTATCATACCTTCACCTTATCCTGTGAATTATCTCCTGACATAAAACACTACCATTTAAACCTGTTAAATGATTATAATATTTGATTCTATTAGATTTAATTTACTATCAAACCCTGTTATTGAAGTGTCTAATCAAATGTTTCTCCTCCTATAAAATCCCATCCTAATCCAAAGTTAACTACTAATATTGGAATCCAATTACCAAGGTTCTAAAAGGTAAATTATTTTAATTTTTTGATTGGGTTTATTAAAGGTTGAGATGATAATAAAATACTTAAATGAATTTCTACTTTTTTTATTTGATTTATTATTATTGTTTTCTTTTTTTTTCATTAAAGATACTTTAATCCATTCTTCATGGAATTTTATTTTATTTCCACATAATCAATCTAAATTTATATTTCCTTCTCCAATTAATAAATTTTTTGTTTTGAAATTGTAATATTAAACTTCGAATTTTATCTCTGGAGATATTTTTGGGTTGCATATTATTGGAAATGACTCATTCCAAATTGGATTTAATGCTTTTTTTATTGTTTGGGTTTTAAATACTTTTTTTGGAATATTATAAATTCCTTGCTGATTGTCTGGAATTATTACCAAAAAATGCGAAAAGCCTTTTGAATCATTTGCTAAAAGGTCTTTTGTTTCTATTATGTAATGTTTAATATCAGATTATTTGTCATTTTTTTTTTTTGATTTTTTTAAAAAATTTTTTTTTTTTTTAATTATTATTTTTAATATTTTTAATTGTTAATTATTATTTGAAAAATTTAGATTATGTTTTCTTAAAGTATAAAAAAGTTCATTGAGGATTTTGACAAATTATTAATCCATATTCATGTATAAATATAAATATTAAAAAACATTTTTCTTATTTAATTTTAATTATAAAAATTATAATAATAATTATTGTTATATAATAATAATTCTTAGTATTATTTATATAATCCATAAAATAATATTAATATGTTAATAT